>CBVK0100069223.1:0-14991 GCA_900067695.1 Picea abies
GCATTATCATCATCTAGCTACCAAACCAGGATAATGGTCTTTTTGAAAAAGATGATTCATATGTGTATTAAGGATACAAGATCATCTAAGGGTTAAAAGGAAACCCTACCGAAAGTAGTGGCTCTGCCTATGGTATGGAAGATTATCCCAAAATACCAAGTTTCTATGTGTATCTAGATATCCTTTACTAAAAAACAAGCTATCATATCAGTTATACTCAATCACCGGGAAAAATAACAATATGATGTTATCTAGATTATTTTAAAAAAAAATGAACAGATTTAACTTATTTTTGATTGATTTTTTCATAAATCATTTTTTGCACATAGGTGTAATAACTTTATAATTTCCTCACATCAAACGAATATCGTTTAAATGACTTTTGGTGGCATGTGTCTTTTTGAAAATTATATATGATTATCCCTATTGATTTTGGTGGCATGTGTCTTTTTGAAAATTATATATGATTATCCCTATTGACGACGACAATGTAATCATTACCTCTCACCCAAAAATGCTCGCACTCCTTATTTCCTCCTACATTCACGATAGAGGATGAACTCTACATTAATGAGGGGGATGCTCGACACACTTCTCGACTAGCTGTAATGATTGCAATAAATACAAAACCTGTGTCTTTATACATTCATTGTTACTGATATTTTCCATTTCTGGCATCTGCTTCTCCAAAGATGGTCTAACCGAATTTGTAAAACAAGAATGATAGTCATTCTTTCTTTCTCATAGAAATATAGGTGGCAAAAGTGTGCATAGAGAGCCGACATTACTCCATATTATAGAACAGGCAAGAGAAATGATACACCACTTAGGGTGGACAAAGTACTTTAGTCGCTTGTAAGGTTATGGCACAAACATCATGCTTGAATTCTTTCAAAACCTGCAAGGAGAAATCTCTACAGTGCAAGGCATACAAATTTATGTTACTCTAGAAATCGTAGCAGAAGTCACAGGCCTCCCTACCACAGGCATTCAATGGATAGGGAAATACATGAAGCTGAGGGAAGCCATGGAATCTTTCATAGAACCAGGGGAATAATTAGACAAAAAAGTAAAGGGACTTAATCCCATCACCCTCAGTGAACCGTGGAAGGAATTGGTAGGGATAGTTCAGTGCTAAATCACCTACGATGGATGGTACGATGTAATTCGACCATGCCATATCAAATTGTTGGAATCCTTGAAGCAACAGTTAGTACTTAATTTACCTTTCTTCCTTCATACCATACCACATGAAGTTTCCTTGTGGAAACAAAAGTCCAAGGATCTTGTTACTGTGATTAGCCACCACAGATTAGTAAAACTAATAGTGGATAAGGCATTGATTCAAACTTAGTTGACTTGGGAGAATTTTATTGAGGCCAACAGACCTCCACAACTAGAGAATCCCACCACCACCCAAAGAGAAATTTTACCACCTCATATTGAAGTTGAAACAGAACCTATTCAAATCATTGAGGCCAATAAACCTCCATAACTAGAGCAGGTGGCCACAACCCAAAGAGAAATTTCACCACCTCAAACCGAAATTGAAGTAGAACTTGTTCAAATCATTGAAGCTAATAGATCTCCACAACTGGAACAGGAGACCACCACCCAACGATAAATTTCACCAACTCCAACCGAAATTGAAGCAGAAGCTGCTCAAATTACTGAGGCCCAGACCTCACAGACATAGGTAGTAACAAAAAGAAAGAATAGAACAATGGTTTCTCTTAGATACCCCCTAGGACAAGGAAGATAATAAAACAAATCCAAGAAACAACTAAATCAATTCGAGATGCAACAGAGCACCTTGAAGAACTTCAAAATGTCATGGAAAAACCTTTATAGGAAAATGTTCAAGCAATCGAGCAGGCAAAGAAGACAACACAAAAGAAGAATCAGGGAGACACCCAACCTATAGCAAAGCACCTGACAAAACATTTTTTAAGAGTTATGAGATAGAAATGGATCAGGTTTAGGGGAACTTAGGAACCTCAACTAACAAAAGTAAAAATAATCTGGAAAAAGACCTAAAACTAGGCTCCTCTTCAAAACCTACTAAAGACTTTCCTGACACTGAAATGTCCTTTCCATATGACACAACACCTGAGGAATTTATTTTTGAAGAAAGGAACCCCCTTGAACAAATAGATAACTTGGAAGAAACAGAGGGACAACCCTCTACTGGCCGAAATGAAGAAGACCTCGAGATCCCCCATAGACAAAAATAAACCAAAAGCTAGAAACAAATTACGAAATTAAAGAAAGAAAACAAATTGTTGAAGAATAAGTCTAAGAGGGTTGTGATATTAAAGAATAAAGTGGGAAAGATGAAGGATATTATCAAGGAATCGAGGAAATAGTTGGAACTAGTAGATAAGAACCACAAAACAAGGAAAAACAAAAAGGGCAGAATGCAAGGACTAAGCCCTCTTCCTAAGAAAGAAGCTAGTACAACTTCTATAGGAATACAGAAAAATCTTGAGGAATTAATGCTAGAAGAAACAAAATTTCAAAAAATATGTAATTCCTGTAGAAACACAAGAGATGGTTGATATTTAGATACAGACAGATACTCTGATTTTAGAGGAAACAACTCAACTTTTTTAGCAAAATGCTACTATTAGGAGACTGGAAGAAGAACTACTACAATCACAACAAACCCTGACTCAAAACAGAGGCGAATTACTGACGATAACAGAATAGTTTTAGGAAAATAGTACTAGCATGATTAGACTAGAAGCAGAGCTTGCACAGACCCAACAAGAATTAATTCACCCCAGAGAAGAAATGAATGAATATCAAGCATCCCAATCTTGGGCACAGGGTGCCATCATTCATGAGCTGAAAGAAGAATTGGGACAAGACCAACAAGCATTGATTTAATCTAGAGAGAAGATGAGTTTTATGGAAGAACACCAAACATCTCAATATCAGGCACAGAGTGTCATCATCGATAGACTAAAAGAAGAACATACACAAGCAAAGAAATCATTGGTCCAACACCAACATGAAATGGTAACGAGCACTAAGTATCAAAGGGTTGTTAAAGAATTGAAAGATATGATAGCAACAGAGGGTGAAACTTATGTTGCGCTTACCAGAGCCCAAGAGAAGACCAAAAAGGTGCAAACCCAATTGGAAGAAGATTTGGAGAAAATCAAACACATATGTGATGTCTATTTTGATGCCATAAATTGCAGAGCCCCTGCCACTAATTATGTTTTATTCCTACTGGAATGGTATCTATTGATGATAGTGAAGGCCATAAGAGCAGGAAAACCCATTTCATTTTCCATTGTTCTAGAATTTATTTCATGTTTCAGAGATCAAGAAGAGAAGGTACAATACCTTCTCTGTGAATTATATTTCCATAATCTCATTTTGGATGAAGTTAGAGGAGACAACCCTAGACTCTTCATAGGGGACATACAAGTCCAGGTATTCTTGTCCTTCACTAGGAACCAAGTAAGATGGGGAAAGGCTCAGAAAATGTTCATAAATAGGGGAAATGGTTTAGATCTTTGGATTAGAGGAGAGCCTCCAAAATCCTTCCCAGCCATCATGCGACACAAGACCTTCATGAAAAGGACAGGGGTTGTGGACTCATTGGCTCCTATCCATTTACATGTCATCAGCTTAGGTCTGACATATTTTGGAGAATTAAAGGAGGAAGATCTTGTTGCTTCCCAGCTAAGATGGGATGTATCCTCTGATGAGGTTAAAAGTAGAGAGGCCTTTGGATATAGAAATTTCTTTGCAGCAACCTTCAGAGTAGAAAGATATGATAGACTACTCTAGGAGGAAGGACCTGCTTGGATGGGATGTAGGTATAACCCCCCTCTCCTCTGGTTTCATCCAGAAGTTTACCAGAAGGATTTTCAAATTAATAAAAAGAGACAGGAAGATGCTTTTGACAAAATCAAAAGAAGCCATGGTTTCAGGAGACCTGGTGAAGCAAATTTTCCTCCCTACAGTATAACTAGTTTACATGAAAGACTCTAGCTTGCATGAGGACATGCAATAAGGTAAGTTGGGGGGTATGTTGGGTTACAAAAAAGGTACAAATATCTTCGTTTTTCCCACAATTTATGATATGATTTTGACTGATTCTTTAGATAGTTAGGGATAGATAGGAAAGAGTATGGTTAATATGTATCTTAGGGTTGTTGTTAAAGTATTATTAAATAGATTGTAATTTATGATTGGAATGGTATGATTTTGTTGCAGAATTGAATAATTAACTATCAAAGATAACCAAAGATATTTTGGCTATGTGCAATTTGTCGAAGGTTGAATACTTTTTAGGCCCAAAGAGTTTGAAGATAATGCATTTTCTATATTGTAATTTTATAATATTAAAGAAATCTTGAGGATCTTTCAATACTCAGGATAGCTTGATTTACCCAAACTATTGTAATATATAAGAGGGTAATAGATCCAGAAAAACAGAGGAAAAAAACACATTCATGTAACTAGATTCAAAACTGTTCTGCACAACAATTTTTGTAAATGTTTTACCATCCATGGAATCAATGAAAGTTTTGAGTGTTTTTATCATTTCCGGGCTTTGAGTTTCTCATAGCAGTACTTCTGAAGACCGAGGGCCCAGTTTGAAGGAGTTACTTTCTCGTTCTATAATTGTATCATTTCGAGGTTTGATTTCCATTTTATTATTCAGATCTCTTGTATAATAGCCAAAGATAAATGCATAAGTGTGATTAATAATTTTATGATTGTTTGCATATAGAAGAAATACGTTTTGATTATTTATTGATGATTGCTATTATGATTCCCATTTCTGAATTAATTGCTTGACAGTTCCTCACATTTTCATCTGTGTTGTTCCTTTTCCTTAGATTTACGATTGTTGTTTCTTTCGGTTAAATAGTTGTCCCTTTCAGTTAAATTTACAATAGTTGTTCCTTTCAACAAAGTTACATTAGTTGTCCCTTCCGATTAAATTATAATTGATGTTTCTTTCTATAGATAGAGTAATTTATCATTTCCTTTCCAGTAATCAGAATTCAAAATTGATAATTAATTTTGCAAGTCCTTAGTTAGACTCAATTACTACTTTCTAGTTAAGTGAATTCAATATATTGATTAGTTCATTTCCATTTCACAACATCTTAGTAATCATATTTCAATTCCAGATAGTTCTTAGAATCTTTGGTGAACGTTTGAGGAACTCGATTGTTGATAAACTCAGATTTGGTTTAGCTACATGATTTTAGGCTACCTGCATAGACTTTGCCGATATTCTTGAGATAAAAGATGAATCTCCGGGTTGATAAATTAATGTTAAACTAAGGTTGTTTTCAGGACATCTTTAGACACCAACACTAGGTAATCATTAACCTATAGTTCAAGCCATGATGAGAGTGTTAGTAGGTTGTGACAGGGTTGTTCTCCACACCTCTCCATCAACATCTCTGGTAGTCGGTAGCACTGTGATCTAGCAAATACTAAGGGTTTGGTCAACGATGGTACCTGATGTCTCAAGAAAAATCGACCAATGCTCTTCCTGGTGGTTATTCATAGCTGCATGAACCTGATGGGCCTTGGCCAAAAATCCCATGGTAGTGGGTCTGATTGATCCAGATGCTCTGGCCCTTTCATCTGGGTAGTAATGTTGGAAATGTGGTATCCCACAATCCAACGCACTTTCATCGATCTAGTATTGCTGGTACCTAAAGTAGAATCTAAATTCTAACAACAAGGCCAAACTCGAACTTCTTGACCTTAAGTTTCTCGGTAATTTGGTGTGGAGCATACCAAATAAGCTCCAAAATGGGCCTCGTACTCGGTCAACGTGTGGCTACCTTGTCCCAAGGCATCAATCTTTTTGAGCTGATGCTCAATGAATTCCTCTTTAAGATACCTCTCCTAGAACCATTCCTTGAACAATTCCCATGACATGTCATCGACGACCATGTTCAAAAGTGGAAGGAGAATCTTTCTCCATATCATAGTGATCCCCTTTAGTTCAAAGAGCACAATGCAAACCTTCAAGTTGTAGGTCATAATCGTGAAGAGTGAAGCACAACGCCTTGCTCTACAACTATCCCTCGACGTCACAACTGTTCATGACACTCATGGACTCAAGAAATCAACTCTCTCAAGTTCTCGGTAGATGCTAACAATACTAGCCATGGCATGCTCTGGACCCTCAGGGGTACATGTGCCCTGGCCTTATCTCAATATAGATGATGAATCAAGGCCTCTAATAATCCCTAGAAGGACCTTTTCATACCATCATCATCCCTTACAACAATCAAATCCAACCCAAGGGCTTCTTCTTCCCCTTGGAGGTTAGACTCCGAAGGTGCGGGCACCTCTGGAGGCATCACACGTCACATGGCACAACACCACGAACCGTTGTGGCATCCTCAAATCAATATTAAAAAATGGATATGTTCATGTTTTTATTAGCGCTAGGTTAAAAAATCAAGGGTTTACTGTGGTGGAAATCCTGGTGATCCACAGTTGCAGGGTTGAACCTCGCTTTGATACCATATGTAACATCCCGAATCATTACGACTACAAGCGAAGAAGAAGTGCATAATTGTTTTTTGTTTTAAGGAAAGAAGGCGATGACAACAACTGTTTAACCACACAATTGATGACAAACGCAAGCACACAGTCCAAGCAATAGGCAACTATGGCTCCACACACTGGCATAAGAGAAATTAGGTGAAACGTGCATAGAGAAACAAGGGGAAACAACTACCCTCTCGACACAACACGACTACACCTACCAGGTAAGGGGAAAGATCCCCATCCTGACACCACTACCTTGTCAAACCAAGACTAGAACCTCAAGGTGCGTGAACCAAATGCATGAAGGTGTTCAACCCATCTGCCAAAAGAAAAATTACAATGCTCGAAAACACTCACATGAAAGGCACTGACTCCATAAAGTTATCATTCACCACTATCCAATATGGCATGCCATGATCCCCTCATCAGGAGTCAAGTCATCCCTAGCTGATAGATGCGTCAATAACCTTGGTGCAACACATCCTATCTGGACCAAGGAATCTAGATAGCATCCAATGTGCTAGGAGACGTATTCCGACAAGAAAGCTACAGCTATACCACATGGGATAGGTACAAAAGATGGAAGAAGACATTGCTCAACAAGGCGCAATCCAATAAATGACTCGATGTCATCCAAGAATCCCTTAAGTTAAGTAAGAGGTCTAGGCATGAAGGGTAAGCTATTGTACTATTATTAGAGTCATAAATGTTATCAAGTGTGAACTAAAACATAACTCAACAAATCAACATGCTTTTTCGCACGGTACATGTCTATTAAAGTAAGTGCACTACTCATCATTTAAAAGCAATCTTATGCAGCTTCATTATCTAAATGACAATGATGTCCTAAAAGACAAGTCCTAAATAATCAATAATAGAACTATCACTTAACAAATTAACCGTACCTAATGATATTCACTATATCAAACGTACGAAGTTATTATTGTAACTCTATTAATCTACCTCCTTAAATCACAAGTTAATTCACTAACACAATAATACTTACATCATGTTGTCCATCAATATAAATCTATTGGCGATTAATTTTCAATTGTTGTCTAATTTATATAAGTGGTTGTTGTTAATAAATGAGGGTCATTCAATGCAAATTTGAATTCCTGTTGTTATGTGGAAAATATAAAATCCATTTCTACACCATTACATGAGATCTTAATGTTGTCTTGCCAATGCAACTAAATGTCATGTCAAGCTATCCAATGCATATTAAATTAATTGTTGTTATAATTAATCTCCACTTCGATGTTATTTAATGAAATTCAATGCTACCCTGCTGTCTAAATAAATGTCATTTAGAGTCCTTTTAGCAGTCGATTCTTATGGCTATTTAAACCAATTATTAAACGATGATAATCCAACCATTTTCGGTCTACCTATTAACTATTAGCTGAGTCAAATTAAAGGAAATTATGCAGAGAAGAAGACTAAATACGCAATCGATGGAAACTAGCAGTACTACCATTAAAGAGGGAAGACCTGTCATAAACAAACGCAGGCATGCTATACCTTGTGATCATCGTTGTTCCTTAATGTGAGATTCAAAAATAATTAACCAGAACGATTTTATCCACTGAGGTACAATAATTTTGTTGCAATTACATGAGCATTGTATTAGCTATAATTTCAGTGATAAAAACGTTGATATACCATTCGAATGGATAAATAAAATGCAATTCTACATGGTCAACTTGCTGAGATAAAAAATAACGGAGTGAGGTAGTTTTTTTGGGGCAAAACAATGCAGTTTTCCACTGGATGAAGGCAGAGGAACTCATTGGGATAAGAAGGGAACTCGTTGGGAAAAATCCTGGCCTTACAAATGGAAATTTGCTAGGCGCAAAAGGGAAAACTTGGAGTCATCACAGGTGGTAAAAATGCAGACTTAACCAACCCCGGTTACTGTCTTAACAATGACATTTCGTGATCAAATAACTATTTGTAAAATCGAAATTATACAAGAGATAAACGAAAAATGTGAAATCTCAGACTCTAGAGGGTGGAAGTTAGGGTAAAACGGTGACAACACAACCATGACAACCGAATTCGCTATCAAGTGTTGATTATAAAAGCATTGAGGTAAATAAATAAAAGACGCAGAGAGGTAAATAGGAAATCCTTGCAGAATGTGAAACACAATGTTATAAATGAACACAATGAAGGGAAGGGAAAAAGCGCATGGATTAAGGAAAATTTGAAGAGGTTAACAAGGTTTGGATGGAAGCCTTAACAAGGGGAAAAATCACTAGGAGATGGGCAATGATTGTTGTCCAGAAAAAAATCAACAATCGTCCAGTATTGTTGTCCAGTATCAAACATTCAAATAATTTCACTGAGGTTAAAACATTCAAATAAAACACCCAAAAGTAAAATTTGTCTTAATGAATATACACTGGCTGTCTAAAATGAAAAGCGTATAGCATGTTGGGCACCTAGCAATCTAACAAACTGACCAGATTAAAAAAAATGTAGCTGGGCAAAATTTCACCCCCAGATCAAACGAAATGTAGCCGAGAAACGGGAAATCACCAGGAAAACAAAATGAATAGCAATATTTAATCAAGAGATGAATGCAGTCTTAACTAGTGGTGAAAAATGCAATCTTAATCGTCTTCAAAGTAGAGTGCAGTGGGAAATAAACCCAGGGAATGTCCAATAAGATATAAAAATGAAAATTTAAAGAAGACTTTGCCATCAATAAAAAATTGTAGGGTTAATTAAACACATCAAGGTGCAAGACTACATACTACCTGGAATAATCAACCAAGGTAGATGACTGGCTGGAACATCCTTTTCTCATCATCCACGACTGTATATCAAGCTCCTGGTCGACTGCTCATGAGTGGACTGATGAGCTAGGGACGAAGGAAAAAATAAACCACAATCATCACAAATAAATACCATAGGATGGTCAAGACAGACAGGGATCGAAGGCCATGGGAATCAATCAACATCGAGCCAAAGGATATGGGGGAAATTTCAATCATCAACTAGAATGATAATACAATCATTTTATTTACCCAATTAAACATATAGAACTAAAATCATAAATCATAATAACAATCTACCATGTAGAAATATGGAAGCATATCGTACCCCAAATAGCCCTCTCTTAGTTGTTGTCCTCAGCGCTCCTTGCATCTCCTGCTTGCCGACCGATGATACTTCACCAGTACCTCCCAGCCAACACTAGGGGTACTCTTCTTCCCCCTTAGCCCCCTGAGCTGCAAAGGGTCCACACACACTAACCAGAGAATCAACTAGCTCCCAGCTCACCTTGCAAGGCTGAGCTACTACTCCTCACTGATCTGGGTATACCAACTCGCACAAGCTAAGTGAGTCAAGTATAAATTTCTGCAGCGTAATGTTATGCATAACAAAAGAGATCCATCATCCTTCTCCTCCCTCCATTATATAGAGTTTCAAAGTCCTTTTCTTTCCCAAAATCCCATTTAATTTAATGTTTAATAATTTAATTCATAAAAATCCTCCTCATACATGTGTCACCCATCCCCTTCATTCCTCCATAAATTAATTTCATTAAATAAAAATTACCCTTATTTCCCTCACCCACCTAAAATCAATCCTAGAATCACTCCTCGGGATATGGGTTATATATTTTATTGGTTATTGGTCTTGGGGTTATGTTTTATGGTTGTTATTTGAGGGTTTAATGTTCTAGTAGTTCCAATTATTAAATTTTAGCAATGATATCTGGTGATGTAGTTATATTAGTTTTATGGGTTAATTGTATAGTTGTACATGGCTTAAGGGATCCCCTAGTTAGTTAAAGGTTATCTTGTCTGCAAGTTAGGGGTGGTAGGTGTTATAGAAATGAGGGTTTATAGGTTTGAGGATTAATAATACTATGGGTTAAATGGGTTGGATATTATATGAGCTAGAGGAGCTAGGGGTTATAATAGTTAATTGTTTTGGGTAGTATGCACTATTAGGGCTAAGAGGAACGTGTTATAGGTGCAAGGGGTTGTTTGGGGGCAGAGTATTATGGGTTAGGGGTGTTATGATTTATGATTTTTATGGGTGATAACAATTAAGTGATGAGGGTCATATGAATGATTGACAATGATTATAAGGATTAAGTGTTACAATGGTTAGGGACTACAAGCATTAGGGTTTTATATTCATAATGCTTACGAGTTATACAAGTTATGGGGTTATACTAGTTATTTGTGATATGGTTTCTTAGAATTTTTTTATAAAGGTTAGTATTTGGAGTAGATAGGATATCAGGGTTAGGGGTGAGAAGGTGTTAAGACAAGGTGTTAAGGATTCTGTAAGTTAGGATTTACATGGATTACTCATTGGCAGTCGTATGGGTTGCGGGTTTTAAGACTTAATGGCTAGGGAATATAGGGGTGATAATAATTAGAAGTTAATAGGGAAATAGACATTAAGGATTATAACACTCATACAAGAATAGATGTCAATGGGGATAACGGTTAGGAAATAGAGGTTTAACACTATATACATAAAGAGTTACTATGACTATAGTTCTTATAGATCTTAAGGCTTAGGGTAAATAAGAGTGACATTGGTCAAATACTATAGGGAAAGGGTTATGGGTTAGCGGTTAGGGTCAATAGGGATTATAAGGATTACATGAGATAATTGTCGGAGTGTTTAGTGGATACTAGTTCATTTTAGTTAGGAGTTAAGGGAGGATGGGTAATAAGTTTGATATTGAATAGTATTTAGTTGTTATAAAACATAAGGATCACTTATTATAGGTGTTAAAGGGTTTAGGGTTGGTTTTTATAAGGGTTAGGGTTGATACATGCATTGGCTTAAGGGTTATAGGGATTAAGGATTCAAAGTGGTAATAGTCTTAGTAGCTATAAGAGTTATGGGTTTTAGAGACTATAGGAGTTAATGCTTATAAGGGTGAAGGATTCTTGGTTATACTAAACAAGTTTGGGTCTAGAAGTTATAAAGGTTTGTGATGATATGGATTATATTTATTTCCTATTATAAGATTAGTGTAGTCTAATGCATGCTAACTCTCTATGTTTAATAAAATTTAAAATAGGATAGTTATTGATTCCTTTCTATATTTAAGAGATTCTATTCAAGAATAAAATAAATATATGCTATTTATTCTAAATTGCTAATATCCTTCTCTATAATTAATAAATCTAAAATTAAAATTATTTTATATTAATATATTTAAAATTATTCATTCTTTTGTGAGTGTAATAAATTTAAATTTAAAATAAACAATATTATATTTAATATAATATATTAATATTAATATATTATAAAATTTCTATAAATTTATCTTAATTTATTCTAATATTTAAAAATAAAATTTATTTCATTTGCATAAACTTCCACCACCCCTTGCTAACAAAAACAATTCATAATGATAAGCTTAGGGAAAGGGAAGGTGGGACACCGGCCGTAAGGGAATTTGTAGTGTACCTTTTCACTACCGAGGTTTCCAAAACCTCTAAATTACCATTCTATACATGAATGTTTACATAATTTGTACAGACATTATAAGCGCATGCATTTAACACAATTAAACACATTTAAATTACAGCGTGAAACATATATGGTTATTGCTATAATTAAACATTCCATAACAATCCACAGTAACTCATTTACACACAGCGGAAAACATGATACATGAACAACACAGTCATGCCAAATGTGATAAAAACATAATTCAGATACTTATCTTTTAACAGCTGTATCATTCACCAACCAAGTGCAGGCCTTCCACGAACCTCCCAGACTTAGACCACACTGTTCATCAGCTCAACAGTGGGTCACCCCCGAGCTGGGACTGAGCTCCACCCCAAGGCAAGGAATCCTAGGCTAGGCTGAGGTTATAGGGAAGATAGCACATACACATCGCCAGGAAGAAATCTCTCCCAGGAATCTCCCACGCTCACTGCCTACATACCCTCATTCCCCACATGCCTGTTCCACCCCAGGAGAGTGCACCTTCTCTGTCAACTAGACAGTCCTTCGGCTGCCAGTCTCCCTTACCTTGGGTTACAGGAACAGACCAGACTGGAATTCTCCGGGCTCTATGGAAGCTACAGGGTTCCTTCCCAGAGTTCTCTTCTCCCTCTGTGCACTCTCTCACTTGGAGGAGTTGCTCACAGGCCAACAAGCCTCACGCAGTCCAATACTGTGTGGTCACAACAATCCACGGGAAACACAGACAATGATTCCACAAAATGGTTCATCAATCACTGGACGATCTCACGGCATGATTTCGGAACAGGCTCCATGCATAGGCTAGCCCATCCTTTTCACCAACCACACGGATTCTTCCATTGGAGTTCAACACAGGGAATTCTAGTTAAGGAAATGCGCTCTCGAGATTGCCTGGAATGGACGCAAAATTACATCTCTGGACAGGGTATACACGGTTTTCCTCAGGTAAACACAACTTAACAGTTTCAGAGATGAATCAGGATATCCGGTAGAGGTCGTATTGGTTCCACGCTCAAAGGTTCGGTTCAGAATGGAGGAGAGTGTCCCCCTCTCGGCTTACTTTCTCTATTTTATTTGCATGCACCAGGGTTGACACTTAATGATAGCAATTTGTAGTGTACCTTTTCACTACCGAGGTTTCCAAAACCTCTCAGTTACCATTCTATACATGAATGTTTACATAATTTGTACAAACATTATAAGCGCATGCATTTAACACAATTAAACACATTTAAATTACAGCGTGAAACATATATGGTTATTGCTATAATTAAACATTCCATAACAATCCACAGTAACTCATTTACACACAACGGAAAACATGATACATGAACAGCACAGTCATGACAAATGTGATAAAAACATAATTCAGATACTTATCTTTTAACAGCTGTATCATTCACCAACCAAGTGCAGGCCTTCCAAGAACCTCCCAGCCTTAGACCACACTGTTCATCAGCTCAACAATGGGTCACCCCCGAGCTAGGACCGAGCTCCACCCCAAGGCAAGGAATCCTAGTCTAGGCTGAGGTTATAGGGAAGATAGCACATACACATCGCCAGGAAGAAATCTCTCCCAGGAATCTCCCATGCTCACTTCCCACAGACCCTCATTCCCCACATGCCTGTTCCACCCCAGGAGAGTGCACCTTCTCTGTCACCTAGACAGTCCTTCGGCTGCCAGTCTCCCTTACCTTGGGTTACAGGAACAGGCCAGACCGAAATTCTCCAGGATCTATGGCAGCTATAGGGTTCCTTCCCGGAGTTCTCTTCTCCCTCTGCGCACTCTCTCACATGGAGGACTCGCTCACAGGCCAACAAGCCTCATGCAGTACGAGGATAAACTCTACTCTCGAGAAACTCTATTAAATGTTCCACGACCTTATAATTCCACCACCGCTGCGTGACAAAAAATGGGACTATAATTAAATATGCAACTCCTTTATTATTTAAAGGACATATTTTCCATTTTATAAAGAGACGTGAAGTTAAAGATCTTTGAGATAACACATTTACTTAATTTGGTTTTATAATTTTTTATTTTTTTTAACAAAATCATCTTTTTAAATGAAGTCTTTAAATGAAGTATAAGAGAAGTTATTGAAATCCAAAAACATCTTAGTAATCTAAACTGAGATAGTGAATAAGATCTAAGCCAAAACTGGTTCCCTTAATTCATAAAAACAATAATAATGTAATGGCTCTAAATTAGTTTCAACAACCATTAAATTAATACACTACAGAAAATTTAAAAATTACTTAATCTAGCACATTCGCAATCTAATATTTCAAGTAATAAAATTTGATAACAATTTAATTCAAAACCATTCATAACTCTAACCTGAACCTGATGCTGTCGCTTGCTTCCTTAGCTTGCTCCTTTAGCTTGCTCCTTAGGACACCACCCCAAAACCAACCTCCCTACCAACTAGTAGCGCCTTGCCCTAGGATATCAATGGATATCCTAGCCCTCCGAGCCCAAAAACTTCGCAGCCCCCCCGGTGCACTGTAAATTCCACTGTAAATTCCACTCTGTCCAATACTCCAAGCTCTCCCCAAAATCCTTTCTCCCCTCTCGTAAAGTGAAAAATCCATCCCCTCTCCACTCCTTTCTTCCTCCCTTATTCCTCCTCTCTTCACCGACACTCCATCTTGCATTAAATTCCTTATCCCTCCATTTAATTACCCTTATCCATTCATTAATCCTCTTATCTTCTCGGGATCCTTATGTGATCCCTTCATGTATACGTAACTTGATTAAATGTTTTATTTTATTCTCCCTCTTTAATTTAATACTTTATTAATTAATGAATTAATTAATAATTAAATCAATCATTAACCATATTGATTAAAGAGTTAATTATACTTAAATTAATCATAATCAAGAATAACTAATTAATAACAAATAATTAGTTAAGTTTATTTAATAACTAATTATAGTTTAGCTAATTTTTAGGATTATTT
>CBVK0100069224.1:0-14989 GCA_900067695.1 Picea abies
TACCGAGAGCAGGATTGACTTAAGCATGGCCCTGAAGGGCCCAACCTTTTCTTCTTTCGTCAGATTCGTCTTGTCAGCAGCAGCAGCATCCATCACCATTGGCTTGGTCTTGTATCGGAGAAGGCTCTTGCTCCATGAGGTAATTGGTCCAGGTATCATGGTATGTGTCACTTTTGATCATTATAACCTTTAAATGTATGCATCTAATTCCTTTTATTTCTGACAACTGCTTGGATCTTACATTGACCCACTTGCCCATGCTTGGGGAGATTGATTGGGTGCTCTAGCAAGCCTATACCCATAGGTTTTGGTTTGCCACTGCGGGATTTCTGAAGAGCCATCATCCGCTCCCATCATACCACCACTTTTCCATCTTATCTCCCACTCATCTGTCCCATTCCCCTTATTCGATCATTAGGATGATCTATTTGCGGGGTTGCACCTTGTCTCGTGGGAAGAAGGGGCTAAAGGCCCAGAAGATAAAAGCAGTTAGTAAAAGATAAAAGCCTAGAAATAAAACCTCGAGATGCTTTGCCCAGGGATCCTCGAGAAGGCAATAAAATGACTCTCAGCAAGAAACAAGAGGGACCCAAAAAAATAACAAACAAGACCTAATCAAGAGGGTAGGGGGTCTCATCACGAGTCAACCTATTATGTTCATGGGTACCTAACAACATGACATTGCCATCATCTGGTTACCACGCCAGGGCAGTGACCTTTGGTTGCATGGCCAAGCGAAAGGGGGTCTCATCACGAGCCAGCCTTATCATATCTGTGAAAGTACTTGTGGGTAACACTGTCAGCTCTGGTCACCACACCAAGGAAGTGTCCTCTGGTTAGCCCTTGAATAAAAAGAAAAAGAAGAAGAAAAAACAAATAAAGAAAAGAATAAAGGCAAGAAAGGGCTTGGAAAAAATTGCATCCATGGTTGTCACTCTACCCGTATGTCTGGACATCCCTTAAACCACTTCACCTCGTTTACATGGCTTGGATGAAACCCCTTGGAAACTTTCCTTTCCTTATGGATACTATCCCAATAGGGTATCTTGTCTTTTTTCTCGACCTTGTATTATAGGTTTTTGTAAAGTCTTTGAGCTATTGAATGATATATCATGGTTTTTATGCATATGTTTAATAATATTAATGATGAAATGTGATTAACATTGCTATTATCCCTGTGACTAATAAGCCAATGGAGGGCGTAGTTTTTGATGTGCAGGACCATGCCTGACAGACAGGTACCATTTGGACCGGTACACATGGGGAGATGATTAGTTTGGACCTCCATGGGGCTAAAGAGCCCATCATATGGTTGCTTAGACCCCGTCAGAGGGGCAGAGACAGGACAATGTTTGAATGAGGTTTTTCACTGGAGAATAAGAGGACATTTCACCAGAGGCACTTCGGCAGGGCCCGGCCTAAGGGGAATGACCCCTTTTCAGTGGAACGTTGGCCTTGGAAGGCTCAGAGCGCCCCCACCCTTACCATGATGTCATCCAACTTCATGGTCATTCTTAGAGGCAGACTAGGCAGCAACAGCACGTGTGGCATGTTGGAGAAGCCCGTGGGGGGCTAACGTTTTGCTCCTGGATGTCTCATTTTCCCTAAAAGGGGCTAGCGCCTCCCTTGAAGGGGCTTTTACCTTTATTACAGCTCAGTTAGGGTTTTAATTTGACATTTTAATGTAAAAACAATATGATTTTGGTTTAAAGCCTTGTCGGCTAATTTTTATGACCTAAATTTAATTAAAGGTCATTGATACAGTATATATTGAAGAGTTTTATCCTCATTTTGACATAACACAACACTCACTCATTAGTGAGATCTGATTTTTTGTGCCCTACTTGGGTATTTCTTCTCTTTGAGTGAGGTGCACTTGTTGAAGTAAGGCTTTTCTTGGCATTTTTGGCATTTCTCTTGAAGGAAGGTTTACAACTAGGGTTTGCAATGCTATTTCATCATGACATGTAAGTGTTTTTTCTGCAAAACTTCTTAATTGAATGGTTGTAGTCTTATATTCTTGCATTTATTATAAATTTTGCTAATTTTAAAACCCTAGGGGACAAACACACAAGTAGGTCATTGTCTCATGTCCCCTAAAAGAGAAATTCTCAACCATTGAAGAAGGAAGGAAGAGCCTAGCCATTGCTACACTCTTGTTACTTCTTCCCTTGTGCTAGCCATGCCTTTTAAAAATCAAGAAGGAGGAGACGTCCTAGACCTAGGTTATCTACACCTAGGGCCGTCCTGCTTTTAGGGTTTGGTGATAGGGCCTTGCCTTTGCAACACTCTCCCTCACCTCATTCTCGTGTCTTGATTTATCTTTTATGCTAGCCGTTTTGCCAGGATAAACCTAAGGAAGGAGGAAAGAGCACGAGGCCTTGCTTAAGCAACACCGAAGTGAGCCTCTTTCCCCTAGGGTTTTGTTTCTGGGGCCCTGCCATTGCAGCACTTCAGAACTCTTCCCTCTAGTCCTTAGCCTTTTCCCTTCAACTTTGTGTCCTCTCTTGAATTGACTCCATTTACTCTTAGGCACTGATCTTAGGTCTCCAACGTTGAAGTGGTAGTGGTCAAACAAACTTTCAAACTCTTATAAACTAAAACCCTAACTAACTACTAACCCTAATAAGGCTGGCGTCGTCCTTGGTTATTCCATCTTGACGAAACATTTTCTCTTTATAGGCAATTAGATGGTGTTTTGAAGCATTTATTGAGTAAGGGATTGATTGGATACACTGTTTGCTACATCATCTTGATATTTATTGATGAATTGACATTGTTCCATTGCTATATTAATAAACATTGATCTTGTCAATATCTATTGTCATAATTTCTAATATATGGATATCAAATAGTTGTATGAAGTACTAACCCATTGAATCATAGCCTGCATGTATTGTTTTATTGTTGCTTTGTTCCGGGCAGGTGTTATCATTTGGGCCTACACTTCATTATTGGTTGTTTAGCCCGACTATTTTCTCTTGGTGGTGACTTGTGAAGAGGGAATTTTACTTATACCTTTATACCTTAGCCTCTTCAAAACCCCAGGTTATCGGAGACATCTCCCCTGGGCCTAACCTCCCTAAAGAGAAAGAACCTCCCCATTGTGGTGACATTGGGTGGGGTAGGTTCCTGTTACGCCAGTTTGGCCTCTATCTTCTAGCCATTTGACCTAGCTACAAACTGTGCGATAATAGGTCCATTCTCTCATGATAAGAGGGGATGAAGGCCTAGAGGTTGATTGCAATTGCTACTAAAAGGAATAAAAGAATGATGCTAAAGAAAGAAAGGAATGATAACAAAGGACTCTTAAAATCTAGTCCAACTTGAGCTCAACCCTTTCCACATTCGCCCTAGTCCCAAACAATGATTCTATAGCTTGAAACCTTATAAATGGGGACTTGCAAATATGATAAGAGGACAAACAAGAAGGAAGATAAAGGGGTTTGGAAAAACGTAGCGCTTACAAAGTGGTAACTCAAGAGAAAGCACACCCTCCACAAATCCGATCATAGAAATGGATTCAGTGACACCATAAGCCATGAAGTAAGTCCAACACGTACCACTATCACACTTACTATTGAAGGGTTCTTTTCTTTCATTGTTTCCATCGGGACATATCCCTCTATCTTGGTCTTTTATTTCACTATTTTGGTTGGCACACCTAACAGGGTTTGATGAAGCCCCTCCCATATTCAAACTTGCCAACTTACATAAAGTCCTAAGCTGGTGTGATATTTGAAGGGGATAATGAAGTGAATTGTTCATGTGGCTTATATCTTAAGTAACAACTTACTTTGCATGATTTAAGGACTGTTGACCACCTATTCAACTAGGGGGCCAACTTCATGTGCCATGAAAATATGCATCATCAGATGTAAGTATGTTGAAGACAGTATTGGTTCTACTTGGGCATTTTAGGCCTCCAACAAAAATTTTTGTAAACGAAATTTTCGCACCCCTGCGTGGGTTAATAATGTAATAAGTCCGCATGGATCATAGTTAGGTCAGGTACCTTGGGATGTTTTCATTGGGAGAGTTCTTTTCACCGAGGGTTTTTTATCCTCAGGTTGTCAGCTGGACTTTTTAGCCTGGTTGATTTCCCATGAGTTTTTCCCTCACACTTGCAATAATTCCTCCAAAGTGGTGAATGGTGTTCTAATGGTCTCATCCTTTGGTAGCTATTTTTTAGGAATGATGTAAATAACCATGTTAGACATTGTAGAAAGTTTCGCAGAGTTTCATCGAGTCTAGATAGGTTTTTTTTAATTAATTAAATTTAATTAATTTTCTTAAGGTTGGAATTTTAATTATTTAATTAATTAAATGTTTTTGAGCAATTATTGTAAAAACTAAGTCTTCAAAAGAAATGGAAAGACACCCTCTACACCCATGGACCAAGTTTCAGCTCAGTCGGACAAGTTTTTCTATGCATTTGTCCACCTGGAGTGTCAGTCAGTTAAAACAACAATTTTAATTGCTAAGTATAACATTGCCGAAATGTCATTTTTTGTAATAATGAGTTAGATGATGTGAAATGTTGAAATGATGGTTAGAGAGAGACCCCCTAAGCATAACCTTCACCTCCCAACCTTTTCCAATTTATTATAACCCCTTACCCACCTTTTACACTCAAAAATCATGCCCCCCTAGGGGGATTGACGTTTTTCCTTGGTGAGGTTGTTGTGACTTATTTGGGGCCCCCTCTCATAAGTTATGACTCCCTTTAACCCCATCACCTCTTAGGGTGATCCCACTCGTTTTTTCTCATTAATCCCCCTCCATTCTTTCATTTTCACCCTTTTTTTTACCCCCTCCAAGATGAATTACGCCCCCCTCCTTGAGATCCACTCCCTTGCCCTTGTTTGCAACACTTGGCATCCATCCAAGTGCCTTCACCTTGCCTCTTGAACTATAAGTAGAGCCCTATTCCTCTCATTCACTCACCATTCTTTGAGCTAATGTTATGCTACAAAAATTTCGCCCCATCCATCTTGCTCTTACCATCTCACATTCACTCATTTCTCGCTTGAGAGCATTGGAACAATTAGTTGCTACAAGGCTCTCCCATTTGGATTCAATATGAAAAGCTTTGGAGGATTTGGAGTAATCTAGATTATTCAGATTTTCTCTTTTACATGAGGTGATCTTGTTTCTTTTGCATCTTGTTGGGTTTTGGACTAGTTTCTTGAGCAAATTAGTTTGTTTAGGTAAATCATTTAACATTAGTGTGGCTGATCTATATATGTAGGGTAGTTGATATTGTGAAGTACTTCATTCTATTAACTTATTCTATCATGTTATGCTACTCCTTTACCTTACGTTTTTCTTTAGTTGTGTAGATTTGTCTCTAAGGTGTTGATTGGAAGAGACTTTAGAGGGGTTTTCAATCGAGACTTTCTCACACTCCTTTCTTTTATTTTGGATCTGATCTATTTTCTGTTCATATTTATTATATTGTTGTAGCTAACATATCATAGATAGGTAAAAAATATTTACATTTTACTTGGAGATTTCATGTGAAAATTTTATGTGTAAAAACAAAAAAATTTCTTAACCTTTTTTGTGTTTTGCAGCATTTCCAGCAAGCTTTTGTTTGCTGGTTTTTGCAGTTTCTTACCAGGGACAAGGGGAAACACTGCCGAAATTCACTCTCACAACATCCCCAAGAGGTTCCACAAGTTGGGTAACGAATCATTTCCCTTTCCTCTTTGTATATTGCATTTCTTTGCTATTATTTCAGCTTATTTGTATCATTCTTTATAAGTTATACATTGCCTACACCTTGGGTGAGTGATTGGCCAAGCCAACCCCCCAATATCGTTGGGCTAGTTTAGATTTGCTTTCCATTTTCTTTTATTTGTTTTGCCCCACTTGTCCACAAGACAAGGTAGTGTGGCCACATAATAATAATAATAATTTTGTTTTTGTTTTCTAACCCTCTTTGGCCAATAATGGTAGGCTTGCCTCCACCTTGACCATTGTGAGTGGTTTGTTGCAATATTTCTATTTCATTTCTATTGCTTAACTAATATTGCCTACATCTTGGGAGAGTAATCCCCAAAATCGTGAGGCTAGATGATCGTAATGTTTTAATGATCTACATGTTATTATGGTTTAAAATCTATTTAGAGTAGTCATCACACATCTATCATTTCATCTCTTTCATGTTATTTCTTTTACATGTGTTTATAATGTCATGCTTAATGGTTTAATGCTTTGGAATTCATCTTAAGTAGTGTAACCCATTTGTTTCTTAAGGCATTTTTCCATTTACATTTTGCAAGCATATGTGAATCACTAAATGGTTTAGGATCTAATTCTTTTAATTATTGCCAAGCATTTCCTTTTCAAGCACGTCCTCTTCAATGAACTAGCATACATGTGGATGAGTGATTAAGTCTAAAGTTTATTTCTTGTTGTCCTTTGGCAAGTTGTTCTTGCCTTTGCTTTATCTCTTGCAAAGTTACATGTTATGGATGATGAATGAGATGGCTATCCTAATGATGTTTATCTTTCGAGCTTTTACATTCATATTATTCATGTGCTTATGGTTTAAATCTTTACTTTTACAACACATCTTTACAAACATTGTGTAGTTTCGGTTTTGGGCTTAAATCACACTTTTCGGACACTTAAAACTCTTCTAAAACACTCCAAACACACCTAAAGACTCACCTGCGAGTCATAATAATCTTTTAGACAACTTAGGATAGCCTAATTCCACCATCTCCATCATCTAAAACGAGTTTGAGGAAAACAACGAAGAGTAGTGGCGGGGGACCGTCCCGTGGCGCTCCATGTGGGTGTCCTCTCCGGGAAGTACTCTTACTGTCAGGGCTAACCATGGAAGCTAGGGTGGGCCTCGTTGCCTTACTATCTTGAGCACCCGACAGCTATTTGGCAACAGAAGAAGGTTTAAGGCTCCACACATAGTTAAGGGGAGGGAATAATAAAATTTACTTAATTTTTAAGAAACTCCTAACCACTTAGTTGCATAGACAATCCATGTGTTTTGGAGGATCTTAGATGCATGTTTAGGAACACACATTGCAAGCACTTTCATGTTTACAAATATTTAATGCAATCTTATGGTTTGTCTTTCTAAATGTTTTAAATTTTCATGAGCATTTGAGTTTCCAAACATATACATCTTTGTTTATTGCTCTTGTGATGTGATTCAAGAAGGAGTTGAGTATCCCACTTGGGGAAGCATCATCTTCTTGAATCTTGAGTGCTTTAGTGGTTGCCATTGAAAAACAGTCCAATAGAGTAAGTGCTATTGGGGCATGCTTGGCTTCATGTAATTGATCTTGAGTTGAATATTTCCTAAACTCTCACCTTTTGGCATCATTGTATATCTTGTTAATTTGTATCTTGTGTATCATTTTGTATCTTTGTAACATTTATCTTTCATTGTATAAGTAGTTGCAATCTTTAGTTTGTGGGGTAGTTCTAATATTTTTAACTTGTAATATTTTTGTAATTGAACACCCTCAAACTTAGTTGACCCCTTGCCCAACCTTAGGCACTAGTTTTAGTTGACTTAGAGAAAGGGCTACTTGTCACTTAGTTAATCTTGCACTTTGCATTTGTTGCCTTAACATCTTAGGCTAGTGCTTTCCCCAAGCCTTTAAACAAATTAAAACCAACTCCTAGAACTCTAAAGTTAAATCAAATCTAGTAACTAGGGTCTACCCCCCTTGGCTTCCCTAGAAGTAAGCCTAGAAGGAAGAGGTTCCAGTCAAGGTGACAGTGTACACTGTGAACCTAGGCATTGTGCCTCCAAGGACACACTAAGTGTGTTGAACTTTGCTCACATTTGCAAGTGTGTATTAGAACGACAACAAGGATTAGTATATCTTATGAACATTGGTTTACTTTATTTCATATTGTATTTTGATTTGGATGCCTCTGACATGGTTCTTTGAAGGATACCCTGAGATTTCACCCAGGACGTTGTGCCTTTATTGCAGGATATGACACGTGTGATGTAGAGAAGCCAGTTATCCAGTGACTTGACACACTCAAACATGGGCTCTCACATCTTCAGGACCGTGGATGATGGATACACGGGCTTGATTTTTAACAAATTTGGTCATGGTGGCACAGAGATGGGCATAAATCCCACACTTTGGGCTCTACACCCTAGAGGCTATTTTTCATTGGATGGAGGACGTTGCACATGGATATGATTGGAGGACTCACTAAGATGATGTACAACCTTCTCCTCTTCAGAGGCCACCCCTTGCACCTTGGACGTTAGGCATTTAAATGATGATGTTAAGCCAGGGTTTGATAAAGTGATGGGATTTGCTACCACTTGAATGCCAGTGATGCCTTTGAGATGGGTGTAGCATTCTTCCATCACCTTTGTATCTCAAACAATGACACATGGACTCGGAGAGGCCCTCTTATCCCATTGGGGGCATGATGTCACCACACGTGTGACCATTTATGTATTATTTTTCACATTTTGACATTTGTAAATGCAAATCTGAGGGGTCGACCCCACTGAGAGACATGTCTATTCACATTTGTAACTTTTGGAGCGCTAGGGTCTCCTTATAAATAAGGATAACGCTCCTCTCATTTTTGGATCATCACATCCTCACTCATTTGGAGTGGGGCAACTCTAGAAAAGTTCTATATTCTCTCCCATTGTCTCTTGGATCTCATGCGCTATCTTTGGAGAAGGATCTTGTGGATGTTATTTTCTTTCTTGGATGATGTATTGCTGCAACTAGAGTTTTGTCTAGACTAGCAACTTGAAGAAGTAAGTAATTTCTGCAGTTTCATGTCATTGTTAAAGTTTAAAGTGTTAATTACTATCTTGTTGCATGTTACTTTGTCTTGTTGAAACCCTAGGAAGGAGACATAAGTGTTTCTCTCCTTCACAAATTTTGTTTTCCAAGTTTTGTGAAAGCATTATTTGCTAGGGTTAAGAACCTAAGGCCCAAAAGTGTTTTCCCCTTAGGGTTTTAATCTTAGTATTTGATCCTTGACCTAGTGGAATTAGAAGAAGAAAAACGACACCTAGGGCCCACGAGTGTTTTCACCCTAGGAATCATTTTCTTGAAAGGTCTAGTCCTAAAGCCCAAGAGTGTTTGCACCCTAGGGTTTAGATCTCACTTTTCTAGTTCACCTTGTTCAATATTCAAGGTTATGCATGCTTGACTCCATAAGCCGTAGAAGACAACGACGCTAGTTTAGAGTTGTTCTTGTGGTGAAAGTAGCATTTATAATCAATATTCTTTCTTTCTCAACAATCCTACTAACTTCCCTAACCCTAACTTTAGAAAACAAATTTTATTTATTGTTGTTGTTACAAAAGTTTGCTACAAGCATCAATTTTTATATTAAATTGTTGCATACACACTTTGGAAAATGGCTTAAGATACTCGGAAATTGCATCTAGCAATTGGATAATATTGTACATGTTAAATGCTTGCTTTTCATGCTAAATTGCTACATTTATGAGTGTTATTTCTTCTTATTGTTGCAAAATATTAAGTGTTGATGTACCATTGTTTGTTGTTGTAATTTGCAACAACCATTGTATTTATTGATCATTTAGTGTCTAAGAGATCATCTTTGAGTTTTATAACTTGGTAATTGTCTATATTACGCTTCAAATTGATTATTTTCTCGTACAGGTGAAATAATTACCCCGTTCCTTTCATTTCCTCTCCTAGACCTAGACATAACCATTAGGTGACCAAGATAGGGGGTTGTATGCTCGACTAATCTTGCAATTTGATCCCTTGAGGTCACCAAGGAAGCCTCCCTTGTGGTGGACCTCCTTCCATCACTAAAACGAGGGAAGTCTCTACTTAGGTGACAATAGTAGACACTTCTAATTGTTACACAAGATTGAGATCTTGTGGAGGGCTTTACACAAGTACAAATCATGTGATAACAATACCCACTAGATCAATTGGAGAAAGTTTGTTGTTATGAAGGTCGTAGGAGGTTGGGGCTTTGTTGTGGGTGAGAATCCCTCCTACGGACTTAGAATTTAAGGGCTCTAATCATGCATGCAGAAGATGTCCATTTCAAAGGCCTCTAGTCTTTCCTATTCTCCCAACACAATACCCCACATTCATGCAATACAAAGGTGTAAATGAGATTCGATAACCCTACCTTAAGTCCTTCGTTTGATGTCAATCCCTTTGCTTTCACTCGCTCTTTGATTGCAGGCCTCCTCCCAAAGCTGACCTGCATTCACACATGAACAAACAAAAAGCTGCGAACATGCATTTTATATACTGACTGTTGGGTTAGTTGTGACAATATCATGAAATAAACATTCCACTTGAACACATGATATGGCGGGACAGGAAAATTATTCATTTTTGTATTAATCTTCACAAGAGTAAACTTACAATATGTGGTCGGCACTGCTCCTAGAAACTAGTCCTGGGCTCCTCTTCAACTGTCCTCCAACTGCTTTGCTCTATACTTCTCTTTGCACAAGGATGGCTAAAGGTTGGGACAAAGGGAATGCTCAATTGGGTATAGTTTATTTACTATGATTTTCCTCCTTTCAAATGGGACCCCTACGCCTTCTTTTATAGACTAGAAGGAGCTAGGTATTTAGTCGAATGATTGACCATGCATGGCCGAAAGGTTTAGTTAACTTACCCAAAGCTGTGTGTTCCATCAACAACTTTCATTTTTTCGTGCTTTGGTAGGTCCACGCGGGTTGTAGTGGATCAGCTAGCGTGGACACTGTAGATACACGCGTGGATCAGCTAGCGTGTACCTTTAAAAATGGAGTTTTTTAGAAAAGTTGTTTAGTAGTGGCTTGGCAAAGAAGGAATATGAGATGACCTGATGCCAAGTAAGCATGTCTGGTGCAAATTAGGGTTATAACAGATGCCCCCTAATGTGTGAGGTCAGAAGAGCATCTGATGGCCGAAATACATTATTAATCTTCACCAACATTCCAAACAAGTGAGCCCAGGGATCAGAAATCAGAAGGTGCCATCTGCAAAATGACAATTGTTTCACTGAGGCAGGCATACCCATGCTCGGGATGAAATAAAATCATGGCTACCAATAAAATATACCGTAGATCCATGTAATATAACTATATAAAGTGTAGCCGCGAGCAATACACAGCGGAGCTACATCTCGAAATCAAAAAAGAGATACATGTATAGTGTCCATCTTCTAGAAGCTTATAAGGCCTGATGGTTGGAGATGAGTTCTTCAGAGCTCAAGCAACAACTTCAAAACTCGGGTAGGAGTGTAATATGAGTGTACGACTTCACTACCCAGAGGTCTTCGACGACTCGTTGGGCATGGACTAGAGCATCTTGATGATCAGACTGAAGGCTTCATTGATTTCGAACAAAGACTTGATTGGACTTTCGGGGTGGTCGTGCATGAGGGAAAGAGAAAAACTGCAGAGAGGTCGACTCAAGCTTGGTAAAAACTTCCCTTGGACAATAGCATGACAAATGATGAGACTTAAGCAGCATGGCACTGACATAAGTTCATGATGCAGGAGGCAACACAAACTCTCCATATGTTTGGAAGAATAACCAAACGGAGAAGGACACAACTCTATGTAGCGAGAACAACTTCCTAAGGTCATATTAAATCCCAGAGCCTGACGAACAAACGAAAGGATGTGCTTTGTCCAAGGGCGACTCATTGTGTTGCCAGATAAAAAGAAAATACTTTTCCCTTCCTCTTTTTGGGGTATATTTGATTTTTTTTTTTTTTTGTCTTTTTTCAATAATTTTGGAAAGCTTGAAAAAGAATAAAAGAATGTTACGTTACAAAGGAGGATCGAGTGTCGCAAACATACTAGTTCCAAGCGCATGGAACACAGGGATGCTCAGGGCAAAGGGACATATGCAGGAAAAGAACACTCGGGAAAAATCCTCCAGGGGCCAAAGGTGTCAAGACGCAAAGGCAAAGTGCTACAGGGCTTGCGTATAAGGAATGCTTCAGATGGTTCTGTTGAGAGAAACATGGAGCCGACATTTAGACCAAAGACACAGGTATGCAAACACGGTTAACAAAACCCACAATGGTAACGTCCTTCGATGTAATTTTAACGAGCCCAGAAGAGGTAAGCTTAGACGTTTTTCATGTTTAGAGAGTCTGAAAAAACGTAAAAGGAGACTCCACTGTGGTACCTTTTTCGAAGGTAGTCTAGTCGATTCGAAAAAGGGGTAAATTAGAACTGAAAATATATCTATTCAAAACCATTTTAACGAGTGTGATAAAGACAAGATCACTCGGAAATTTTTTCATTTTTAAGGAGTCTGAAAAAAGCTTAACTATGGATTCCATCAGGAATGTTCTTCTGGACCAGTTTAACGAGTGTGAAAGAATAAGGTCACTCGACAATCTTTTCAATTTTAGGGAGTCTGAAAAGAGCTTAACTATGAACACAATGGAGGTTCCTTTTTCGTAAATTTAGTCTCTCAGACCTGAAAAAGGGTTACAATTATATCCAAGAATACTCTTCTAGAGAACTGAGGCCTCTAGAGTATACCTTTGTTCGTACAATTGACCATGCAGACCAAAAAAGGGGTAAACTACTGTCGGACAGGCGTGCCTTCAAATTTTAGTTTAACGAGCGTGAAGGTCAACAAGATCGCTCGACAATATTTTCATGTTTAGAGGGCCTGAAAAGGCCTTAAAAGAAGACCCTTCATTGTTTGCTTTTCTCAATTAATACAGACGAGATCAAAAATCATAAATGCAGTCTCGCTGGATGTTGCTTTCGGATTTCAAAGGGAGCTTGAAAAACAACAAATATTGCTCGTGCTTGACACTTCGTGGGTTGATTCCTGGCATCGTCTCGGGGGAGCAGTCTGCTCTGACAAAAACATTTTCCACGACGCCAGGGGTTCTGGAGATATCTATAGGAATCGTTTTAGCGATGGTTGCCATATTTCCTTCGACGTAAACAACGTGTGTAGCCAAGGGGTTGATAGGACAAGACTTGTCTCCAGTCATAGTCAAAGTGAATTCCACTTCCTCAAATCTTCATAATTTTGGGAGGAAGTAAGATCTATGATGGAGATCATCCTAGGGTTTATTCGGACTAGTCATTGCTTCGATAATCACTTCGTCTGAGGGCAAGACTACGTCTAAAGAATCTGTATTAGCGAGGGGACCTTGAGCTCAAATAGGCTCTAGAATCGGATCTAACTCTTGTGCGGGAGTTGGATCGGGGTCGACGGAAGCTTGCTAGACTAAAGAGTACGCTACTTCTGCCGCGAACAAGGGCATGGACATACCATGGTGCCCTGTCCCTTCCATCATGGCCGATGGGGGAGGAAGAATCCACAGATTGTTGAAGTAAGTCATGCGAAACGACGAAACTTGGAACACCTTAACCTTATGGTGGTCAGATATGAACTTAACATCGCCTTGAGGAGGTGGGTAATCAAAAGTGCCCATCAAAGGTGGGCACAAACCAACCCCTATGTTGACAATGTCGGGTTGAAGGTTATCAATCATTGGGACCGTGGATGCCCCCAATGAAGGGTCAGGACGAGAGAAAGACAACTGATCAATGGTCACAATCCAACCCTCGTGTGGAAACAACAAGACCCGGAAAACTATAGCGACTACTGCTTGCATAACATAGGTCCAACTCCTTCCTAACAAGAGATTGTAGTCGAGAGATGCGTCGACCACTTCAACCTTGACACACACGGTTTTCCCTCCTAACTGCACGGGAAAAGAGGGGATAATGCCATGTGGTTGGAACAAATGACTGTCGAAAGCGATAAGAAGAGTAGGTGACAGAGACAAAACGGGCTGGGCAATGGCCTTCCAACATGCCAAAGACATTACACATGTTGAGGCGCCCTCATCAACAACTGTGCGGAAAATGTTCTGATTAAAACTTTTCATGGTGTAAGCCACTACTATCTGGAACGCTACGTGGTAAGGGAGACAAGGTTTTAAGTCGGTCGTATCAAGCATAATCGTACCCGGATTACAAGTCTCGACAGATCCTAAAGCGGCTAACAGAGCATTTATCTGAGAAGGGTAGCTTTGGAGGACTTCCAAAGAAGACATCACACAAGGGGTTTGAGACAAATCCTCCACCATAGAGTAGTTATGGGCAGCCCTTGCATTTGGGTTGTGAGAAGCTTTCTTAAATGCACCTTTTGGGATGCGTGTCATCATTTCGCCCAACGTCTTCTCGATATAGAAAGGAAGAGATGGGGTTTCGACTTCTTTACCTTTCTCAGAGATGTTTGGCTTGCTGTAATCATGTGCTCTAGTCGATATATATGCATCACCTTTCATCATATACACATTCGCGGATGCAGGACTGTTTGAAGACGGAGGGGGTCCTTGGCTGCCCCCTTCCGTGCTTGTAGAGGCTTGAGTTAGATTTTGGCCATGTTGAAAAGGGTTTGTTAACACAGCTAGTTGCTGCTGTGATAATAAATTTTGGGCCTCTGCAAGCCGAGGGCATTGGTGAGTCGGGTGGTCCTCTGCACACAGATTACACGGATACCTCGACTTCCTTTTTTCGGTGTTGCCCCTGCCAGCATTATTAGTGGGTTTCTTATCCCCCTTAACCTTCTTACGTTGTTTTTTCTTTCCATCAGGTTGCTAGGTGGCCTTCGGATTTGTCGATTGCACATTGTGTACATCCGAAGTTTGGGTAGAGGGAGCAGCCGGAACAGTAGTCTGGTTGGTCGTTGTATGCTGGATAGACAATTGTTGCAATTGTTTCGTCAGTTGTTCAGTGGGCTTGGTTTGTGTTGAGCTAACAATACCATTGGCATGTGGTCCAGCTCGTTGTTTGGTTTTATCAAGTATTGATCGTGGCGCATCTGGCAAGATCTCGTACAGTAGACCATACTGAGAATAGATTAGCTCAAGCTGTTGAGCTCTCATGATTGCATCTTCTTCGGAAAATGTTAATGTTTATGCCATTATTATAGTTCTTTGCATTTCATAAGATAAGAGCATAATAAGAACAAGATCACTGAGAAAT
>CBVK0100069225.1:0-14989 GCA_900067695.1 Picea abies
TATGTATGCCCCTTCCGCAGGCACGGGTAAGTCGGGGGGATTTGAACTTGCACGGGTAAGTCGGGGGGATTTGACTTTATCACGGCACTTGCCAATTTGGCTATAGTTTCAACAATTTTAACATTAATAAATAAAGATTATTATTCAACTCTAGAGTTATTATATAAATCATTAGAAACTAGATTTTTTTCTAATAAATTTTTATTTATTCACATCACTCTTGTTTTAATAAGTTTACATCATTTGAAATTTTAGTTGTGTTTCAATTATACAAAATAATTTTTAGTTGCATTTCAATTATACAAAATAATTTTTAAGATTTTTATTTTCTTCTATATAAACATTTTAAATAATATACGATAATAAATATTTTAATGTTTAACTAATTATAATCAATTCCACTTAGTAAAAAACACAAATCTTCAAACAACTTATTTACAATATTTAATGATCAATTCCACTCAGTAAAAGACATAAATCTTCAAACAACTTATTTACAATATTTAATAATCAAAGCATAACATTGTATCTACTAAAAATTAAGATCAATGTGACATTGTTATGCAATTTCATTTTTATTTTGTCACAATCCAAAAAAATAATCTTAAAAAGAAATACTATAATTAATAATCTTAAAAAATATTATTGTAACATGTAACAATAAAAAAAATCATAAAAAAAATTAAATTAAACTGAAATTAATATTATTATTTTAGAAAATTATAATTAAAATAATATTTAATAATATAAAATAAAATTATCAAATTTTTATATTTATATAAAAACAATTAAATAATTTCAAAATCAATTATTTTTTATTTTTAATATATTAATAATATATTTTAATAATCACAAATTGTAATAACTTTTTTTTTTATTCTTTAATTTTTTAATAAAACAAATATAACACATATCTAAATATTAAATATTTTTAAAACCAAACTATGTTTGAAATCTATTTCATCTTATGACTTATTAAGTGGTTATTGCATTGAATGTAACAATATCAAACAATCATTACATTAGCCATATTTTAATGTTCCACAATCTCATCATACAGTGTGGAGTAAATATTTTCAATAGTAGGGTTGATTGATTTTTTTTTTAAATGTATTTTAGGTAGATTTATGGTATGGTGTATGTGGTGTTGGTTATCTTATTATGTGAGATTCTTTAAGTTGCTAATAATGTTTTACAATAAAGTTGTTTTAATAGAATATAAATAGTTTTATGCATTATGTTTATGTTTATGTATTTTAAATTTTTTAAAGTAGATTTTAGGTTATTATACATGTTATTATATTATAAGTGGTGGTGGTGGTGGTGATGGTGATGACAATGATGATGATGATGATGATGTTTTTAAGGTCACGACACAACAAATTGGTAAAGTCTACGGAGGTATACATACTGTAACACCCTTGTTTCCCCCAACTTGTAATTAATCATTAATTAGGATTACCATGCTGTGGCATGGGAATAGTGTAAGTGTGTTATTGTTTGATTGCCAATAACTGACTATGGGTGTGAGGCCTTGAAAGTACTAGCCATGATATCACTAGAGGAAAGAATGTGAAAACTAGAAGAGATCAGTTAATAAGAAAATGACTCGTGGTTGAACCATCAACTACCCCATGAATGGAAGCATGGTCTAGGGTGAAATCACGGAGGTGGGTAACACTTTCGTGATAATCTTCCAAAATTTTGAAAAACATTTTTTTCAGCGGAACTAATATTTATTTTCGACCGAAAGATACTTTTTTCGGCCGAAACATGAAACATTAAATCGAACAGTATAGTGACAACACCCTCGATTTGTGTGTAAAAATTTAGTCGGATGAATTTTTTCTATCCGGCAATATGTTTTTGGCTGAAAGCTATTCTTACCGAAACAATGTTTCGGCCGAACAATGTTTCGGCCGAAAAATGGTTTATATGTCAACCACACATCATTATTGTCATGTTTTTCTAAGCTCTTTGCATTTGTGATAGTTAGTGATTGTGAACTTCTGTTGGCGCAGATGTTGGGTTGGTGCAGAGGTCGTGTTAGCGGGCGTTTCTACGGGCGGTCAGGCTGTTGTGTTGGCAGGCAGTCAGCGTGCTAAGCTTCAGGTAATTTTCACTGTAAATTTTAATTTTAATTTTTAATTTGTGATTTCAAATTTAATTTTTATTTTTAAGTTAAAATTTAGGTTATGTGGCAGCCCCTGTGGCCAAGCCATTTGGGCCAAGCCGTGGGCACACGAACGGCTTGGCCACAGGGCTGGCCCCTCGCGGCCAAGTCACAGTCCACTGGGCTGGACCCCCACGGCCAAGTCACAATATCATGTACTTAATTTATAATATTTCATTTATATTTTATAAGATTAAATAGATTTTTTATCATGTACTTAATTTATTAGACTTCATTTATGTTTTATAAGATTTTATGTATATTGGTTGGTTTTAATGAAAGTATTGTTCGTTGTTTTGTTCCCAAAACTACAATGTTACTTAGTATATGGAAATTCATGATATAAATTTTTTATTGGGTAGCTAATTTTTAACATATACACATTCTATTATTTAAATTTAAAGGTAGTTTTTTTATTTAATACATTGTATTTTTTTTTACTTTTTGTTGAAAAAATTTATATTATTTATTACACCATAGTCATAGTCATTATAAGTGAAAAATAAAGAGAAGTTATAAAATGTTATATAAGTTTTTCTATATTTTATACAAATAAATTAGAATTATAAATCAATAGATTGTGTCGACATAAACTTTTGGGATATGTAAGATAATGAGATTTTACGCAAATTCAAACTCTAAAATGAATTGTTCTACATAAAAAGAAATTCCAAATATAGAATTGAAGACTTCATAGAATTCACAATTACAAGTGAGATAAAGGATGAGAATGATGAAGGAGATATGAGGAATGAACATCTCAAGAAAGGTGTCCCAAAGAAATCCATTACTTTAGAAAAATTATCTAAACCATTAAAGTAATGTAATAACTATGACTATAAAGTAATTACATTTCAAATTAGTAATTTGTTCTTTTTTAAAATTTTAATGTTAATATTCAAATCCCATAAAATATTCCTTAGATGTATTTATATTCAAATTCGAAATAAATACATAGAAATGTACAATTTAGAGAAATGAAGAGAATGCTAATAAAAATGGTTCCATTAATTCCTTATTATCACAAGTGTGAATATGTACTACATCTATGACCTATGTCTGCATGGAAGACATATGTACCACATCTATTACTTATGTGAACATGTAACACAAATCAATAGATCATGTTTACAAAAGTCTCTAGGATAACCAGAAGAATAAAATTTCACACAAATTTAAGTCCGAGAATAAATTTTCCTACACAAACAGGAAGCCCAAAAGTAGTGTGGAAGTATTCATAACATGTGCAACTAAAAGAACCATAAAGGATGGGAATGAAGAATTTATATTCCAAATTTGTAATTTGTTCTTTTGAACTCTAAATATTAATATTCCAATTCTAAACAACATTCCCTTGAAGTCCTTATAGTGGAAATTTAAAAAGGAGTGTATAAGGAAGTACAATAGATTATGTGGAAAGAAAATCATTAATTGATTATTATTAAATGTGTAAGCATGTACAATCATTATTACATGTAAATCCATGCTCTATCCATTTACACAAACCTAGATAGTCTCGATCTAGCAAGAAGTTCATGTACATCAGTAGTAGATATTGCACTTTACATATCAAAATTTCATATAGATAATGAGCTTAGATATTGATCCTATCCTCATTTTCATATTTAAGAGGAAAATTTACATCACTATAAAGTGTTCAAGAAAATACGAACAAAAAAAATCAAAACACTAATCATACCCACAACCATTTTTAACTAGGCAAAGTTTATTTTCTCACAAGTTTGTACCTTATAAATTTTGTACATTATACTTAGGATAAACCCATTGTAAATTGAATTGGCATGCCTAACTTTGATTTTCATTTACATTATATTAATATGTAAATATATTATTGAACTCAATATGGACCCCTTAAATTTGGTAAATTCAAATAACTTAAAAATTATTTAAAAAAGAAAGTCAAAACTATCAATGCACATATCTAATATTTAAAAAATAAACAAAAAGACTCAATTGAAAGAATGAAAATAGAATAAAGGTGGACCAAGAAATATATACGCTTTACACTTAGATTCAACTTATGTATCTTTCCTTCTATATTGAGAAGTAGTTTCATTTGCATAAATGTGAAACCTAAAAGAACATAAACTAAATTTCAAAATTATACTCAATAACAAGCTTAAGAATCGATTAAATAATTAATATTTATTAAGAAAAATTTATAGGATGAGGAGTTAATTCTCAAAATTATGCTCAATAACTATATAAAGAATTTATTTAATAATTGATATAGATAAGATAAATTTGTGGGGAAGTGGAGAAGCCCAATAACAATCATACTACAATGTTGTTACTACCTCTACTCATTTTGAACTCATAGAATTCAAAATGACAACCATTGTAATTTAGCATCCCAAAAAATTAAAATAATCTAAATTTTTGAAAAGATCAAAATTTCATTTTATCCAGGTGAAAATAAATTCATTTTTAATGAGGTGAAACAATATGTTGCAATAGTTGATACACCAAGAGCCACATAGAAGGAATGTTGGTACACATTTAAGTTTTTTTAAATGAAAAGGAAAATAGTTGAAAGCTATCTTGCAAAAAGGTAGAATTCATTTTGTTATCAAACATAAGCAACCATGAGTAAAATGGAATTGAATTGCAAAGAGTGAATATGGAATTGTACTTAACAAAGAATAATCTAGTGTCATATTGTATGATTGTAGTTTAAGAACAAGAATCTATATGGAACAAGTATTTCTTGAGTGCATCATATTTTTTAACACAATTTCGTAGTGTACAAGAGTCCTAAAAAAATATTATTAAAAAGAACTAATCACAAGTGACAAAATACTTAGGAATGAATTGATCAAATAAAACTAGGTTCAAAGTGTTTTCTAGCAAACATTTACACTAAGAATCAACACTAAGATTTAAGATATTTTCCCTGAATAGAAAATCTATATTACTTTGTTAATGTTGGTATTTCTATAATAAGTCAACTTATTCATAGATTGATTAGGTTCAAAGTGTTTGCTAGCAAACATTTACACTAAGAATCAACACTAAGATTCAAGATATTTTCCATGAATAGAAAATCTATATTACTTTGTTAATGTTGGTACTTCTTAATAATGAGTCTACCTATTCATAGTTTGATTCCGTTTTAGGTAATCTGTAATGGTCATTATCTAAGCTATCAAGATTCCTTAGGTTAGTCAGTCAGGCCCCATACAAATACTCAAAAATTCATGAGCTCACTATTACTCCCAATTGGATACTCTAGCAGGCATCCCAAACTGCAACTTAAGGGAATTCGAACATTTTGTATTTTATAAAAATTTCAATTTGTCTAACTTTTTAATTCAATTTTTTTGTATTTTATAAAAATCTCAAATATTTAGGAATTCAATATATAAATCCATTTTTACATATGTAATATTAGAGTATCATAAGTTTCTTACAAATTTTAGCTTACAAAGTATCTTACAATGCCTTGTTTACCGTTAAATTATATTAACTCTTTCATAAGTTATGTTTTCAATATTTTTGCACTTGATGCTACGAAACATTGGTTGTAGGTTTTTAATAATGTGAATCTAGATTATAAAATGTATTCAAAATATTTTGATGATATTAAATATCAAGGTTGTATAGTTTTAATAATGCAAGTAGATTATAAAGTTTATTCAATATTGAGGATATTCAAAGAGTCCTACACATGAAATGATGTTTTTATTAGATGAGATTCTCATATTATAAATAAAATCCATGGGATACCTTGATCTATAACACCTTGAATACCATTGCATCACTTCTCAACGAGTGAATTCATATGGTACGTTTGTTGTGTGTACAAGGAAGAATTCCCTCAATCCCTTAGACACCTTGCATTTACGAATGCCAATTTTCCCAAGAAGACAATTCCTTTGATTGTTGATGCAAGGAAAATGAAATGGAATGTATTTCATACAGTTACACTACTTTGGGCATGGATGGACCTATATTGGATTTGATTCTGAGATATATGTTCACTTAGTTATGGACTCAAACAAAAATGTCATTCAAAAACTCAATGATTAACATGATTATGTAATTCACGCCAAGTTTTGCATTTTTCTGTGTTCTTCATTTCATAACAAGAGAAAGAAATATTCATTTTCAAGAGTCATTTATATTTGGACTAGATTGAAAAAACACATCTTGAAACCATCTAGTGAAACCCAATGATAATGGGTAAGTAAATCTCCCCCTATGCTTCACATGTCCTACATATTGTCATGAGTCTTGCTCACATCTTTGTGTAAGACATGAGTGAACTACTTGTGTACATTTGATTTTTTATTGAAATTCATTTGATCAACATTCACTGATTGAATTTCACTTTTTTTAATCCCTTAGACACCTTGCATTTACGAATGTCAATTTTCCCAAGAAGACAATTCCTTTGATTGTTGATGCAATGAAAATAATATGGAATGTATTTCATCCAACCACACTACTTTGGGCATGGATGGCCATATATTGGATTTGATTCCCATATATATGCTCCCTTCGTTAAGGCCTCAAACAAAAATTTCATTCAAAAACTCAATGATTAACATGATTATGTAATTCACTCCAAGTTTTGCATTTTTCTGTGTTCTTCATTTCATAACAAGAGAAATAAATATCCATTGCCAAGAGCCATTTATATTCGGACTAGATTGACAAAACACATCTTGAAACCATCTAGTGAGACCTAATGATAATGGGTAAGTAAATCTCCCCCTATGCTTCACATGTCCTACATATTGTCATGAGTCTTGGTCACATCTCTGTGTAAGACATTAGTGACCTACTTGTGTAGATTTGGTTTTTCCTTGAAATTCATCTGATCCACATTCACTGATTGAATTTCACTTTTTTCAGTCTCTAGAACAACCAAATTCAACAGTCACTTTTGATATGGCTTCTCTTCCAAAACACAGACTCTTATCATAGTAAACTGCTCAAAAAGGAACTAGTCTCCCACTTTGGTGGTCTTTTCCAAAGTCATCCACTTTGGTGGTGTTTTCTAGTTGTAGAGACCTTTTGACTAAAGGAATAATTATAACGAATACTTCATTTTGGATGATAAATTCTAATTTATAGAAATAAAAGAGTATTAGATGAGAACTAATTATTATACTCATTTATTACTTCCCACATATTGACCAAAGTTATTGAATTCTTATCTTATTGATGATATTTATATTCATATAATATAACTTCAAATTTACAACCTATTAATTAATTCATTAATAACCTAGACATTAGTAACTAATGTGTTTATTGAACCATAATATTGGATTTGTGTTGGATATGTAGGCATAACTAGCACATACATACCCCGCACGTAGATGATAATAACAAGTGATTCTCCTTATATGCATATTTTTAAAATGTTCACAACTAATCATGCATACAAATAAATAAAGTAAATCAAACTTCAAATAATCCTCATTAAAGAAATAATAATAATTCAACATTCATCCATCTTTAAAATTGAATTATTATAATTTAAACATGGTAGGAACTATGTGAGGAAACAAGGAATCATAATGCTACGAGGGCCATGTGACCTAACACTAATGATATATCCACTCATAGTAGAGACATTTTCTAATGAAAACCCATATTATATGGGAGTTTCTATGTTAGAAATAACATTTTATTCCTACCTTCTAGTTAACAAAAAATCTTCATAAGTATTGATATTTCATTGAATTTCGATTTAATAGTATTTTTAAAGGTATACCAATGTTCTGTAGAGTGATCTCCTTCTCCATTCTCAAATGATTTAGCCAAGAATTGACATCTTTATGCCAACCCCCATTAAGCCATAGGTGGTTTTGACTAGAGTTCGAAGAAATCATAGGTAGCATATTTTCTTTCATGTTAGTAGTCTCTTGTGCATGTACATTAGGTACCTAGTTTTAGTAATTCTCTTAATGGGGAAATAACTAATTATATGAAGGTAGGATAGGTTGTATGATATTAATTATAAGATTATAAATTATAAACACTTTTGAATTTTCTCACTATTTCTCCATGATTATATAGAAATGCTACAACCCAAATCTTCAAATCCATATATAATATAACAAGATTGATGAGTGTCTCAAAAGGGGTTTATTTTTTTCCTAGAGCCAAAATTCATATGATTTACAATTGTTTTAAAGGTCAAAATAGGTTTTATATCCTTCATTAATCCTTTTCTCAATGCTATAATTTCAATTAAACTTGTGATTAAGGTAAACTCCAAGAAATTTATATGAAGAAACTTCCTCTAAGTTGTTATTCATATGATTTACAATTGTTTTCAAGGTCAAAATAGGTTTTCTATCCTTCATTAATCCTCTTCTCAATGCTATAATTTCAATTAAATTTGTGATTAAGGTAAACTCCAAGACATTTATATGAAGAAACTTCCTTTAAGTTGTTATAGGCATGTATCCTAAAGGGTTAGCATATGTAGGTGTCAACTTCCATTAATTGTTTATTATATTTTACCTCCCTACGATAATGGTGCTAGCCATATGGGATAGAAAGGGATAACTACCCTTTTTCCAAGGATTCTTATGAAGAAGGAAGGTGATAAAAGTGGAAGAAAAGAAAGAGTGCGGGTTGGCTAATTGAGAGCAGAAATAATTCTTGAAAATTGAAGAGGACTTAAAACTACTTTATTTGTTATTCACATATTACTTTGTTGTGTCCTGTCATTGTTGTTTGTGAAACTTTGGACATGGAGGGATATGATGTTAGGTTTGATAATAAACAACAAATAAACTCAAAACTATATCAAGCAAGGGAGTTAGGGAGTTTATAATTAAGAAATCCCTTAGTGAAAATATGGTTCCTTTATGTAACAATTAGGTATAAATCCCTTAGTGGAAATCCCTTAGTTTATAGTAAAATTAGGTCCCTTTATGTATCCCTTAGTGGAAATCCCTTAGTTTATAGTAAAATTAGGTCCCTTTATGTAACTTTAGGTGACCATAAAATATTTCACAGTTATGTATTTAGTTCAACTATATCCACAACTATCCAACAATTTGTCCTTAAATCTCTCAAGTGATCCAAATATATAATATATCATTTGCACAGTTCATATGTTATATAATATGAAATTATCACAAATATTACATTTGCTCCACCTCATCTTAATTTATATTAGGAATATGAACAACCCTCAAACCCATCCCATGTAACATGACAATAAAGGAATTAGTATAAAAACTCAATGCCATTTAAGCAATGCTAATGTGAAGTTTAAAGAAATGGCATACAATCCATGTTCATGCAAGACCTTCACCTCGTTGTGATTAAAACATGGGTGTGTGAGGTTATGAAGATTAAACTCTTTGTTTTGGGGATTCTAATGCATTACATTATATGTGTTATTTGTGGATCCAACCATAGGGAACTTTTAAGGAATCTTAAAGAAATGTTCTAATACGTTTTTTTAGTGGATCCAACCATAGGGAACTTTTAATGAATCCACTTGCTTGTTGTTTTTCTAAATTGATTTCCCTTGGCGAACCCAACTTTTGATTTCAATGAATTCTTTGTGTGGGTTTTATTTATTATTATGAAAATATTGTGGTTTTATCTTCCATCCCTTATCCCTTTAGTCATTATTCCTTGCTTGAGCAGTCAGCCAGGAGCCGAATCGATGGTCGTCACTTCTGTGTTTAAAGACTTATAGATTCAAATGTCTTTCTTTTCTGTGCATGGATGATGTGTGAAGAATAAGAATTTTCCCTGTTGTCTATCCCTTACTTATATTTTAGTTGATTGATTCATGGATGAATGTTTAGTCTTTGAGTCTTCATCTTTGATGTGCATTTTGAATGATAAAACTCTGAGTTGAAGGACAGTCCCTTGGTGAACCCAACTTCTGATTTCAATGACTTCTATGTGTGGGTTTTATTGATTATTATGAAAAGATTGTGGTTTTATATTCTTTCACTTATTCCTTTAGTTATTAGTCCATGCCCGAGCAGTCTTCCAGGAGCCAAATCGACGGTCATCACTTCGGTGTTTAAAGACCTATAGATTCAAATGCCCTGCTTTTCTGTGCATGGATGATGAGTGAAGTATAACAATTTTCCATGCTATCTATGGATCCCTTACTTATCTTTGAGTTGATTGATTCATGGATGAATGTCTAGTTTTTGCGCCTTCTAATGAGTGAGTACCTCTGTGGCTTGATTGATTAAAACTTCGATTTATCTCTGCGTTTTTAATTGCTTGAACTTGGGTACATCTCTACATTTTTATTGATAAAATATGCATTATGGATAGATATTAAGGAGAGATGTTGACACGAGATTCTCCAAACATTCCTCGCAAACACTCTAGTTTATCCCCAGAAGGAAGAACAAGAACTCCTTCTTCGACTGAGACTCCGAGTGAGAAAAAACAATCTCGTCAGAGAAGATTTTCAAATGAGTCCGTGAATAGATCAACTATAGAACCTGCTCAAGCAAGTGCTATGGATGCAACCTTTTTAGATAGCTTGTGCATCGATACTCCTACACCTGAGAATGTAGAGAATACCTCCAGACAAGAGAATATTTCTGGTAATTTTATTTGATTTTGTTGTATTTTTTGTATTTAAATTTATGTGAGGTTAAATATTGAAGTTACTTTCAAATGTGTGTGTAGACAATCAATTTAGATCAAGGGATGACAATGAAAGAGAGAGTGGTTATCATGAATATTCAAATGTCGGTGCAAAGGGTGAAGGTGGATTTAGGAGGTCGCGTTATCAAGAAACAAAAGATTACACACCTACATCCACCTATCCTTCAGATGTTGGTGATGAACTTCCCTGAGAAGGAAATATTGAAGCAATGATGCTTGAGCGATGCTTAGGTGTTAAAAAAATGTTAGAAAATGATTTGGTGGTCTTGGAACTCCCTTAGAAGAGAAAACAAAGCTTGAAAATGTTTTTCATTCATTAGAAAACTTTATGGATGCATATCAGAAGATGGGGACAACCACTGACAGTTTTGTCGATCTAATGAGGCGGTGAAAGTTAGAGGTGATGGGTCCTAATAAATGGGAGGAAGTACAAAGTAGAGTTTCAAAAGAAGACACCATTTCCATGTTCAATTTCAAAGAGGGCCCAAAGCAGAAGATGTTGAATTTGTGTAACATCCCTCTCTGGCGCACTGAGCGAACTTATTCTTTGAGGACACTTGCTCGCAAGTGATACGGATTATTATGATATTAAAACATTTGTCTTTGATTATGATGCGTCATGGGTAGATGCCATGTTGTTTTACTACATTGACATAGATAGGTGCTATTGACTCAGTTTTACTAAGTGTGTAGGGTTTTGAACCTTGAGGATGCAGAGGCATCGATGGAACCCCTTGGACTCTAGATTGAGTCAGGGAGTGTGCTATTGGGGTTTGATTGATTTACTGTGATATTAGTACATTTGATTAGATGATATGATGTGGACATGTTCTGACATGATTTGTTGATGATGAAGGCTGACGATAGCTTGCCGACCAGACTCACATATGGAGTAAAGGGGTCACACACGACTACCAGAGAGGTTGAGGGAGAGGTGTGGACAACAACCCTGCCACAGCCTACTAGCACTCCCACCATGGCTTGAACTGTAGGTTAACGATTACCTAGTTTGAGAGGACCCATGATGCCATGAGGGAAGACTGTGATAGTCACTCACGATGATTCTAAGGGGCGCGTAATAAGGCGGAGGCCTTATTCCTTAGAATCCCTTAGTCTCCCACAAGTTCACCTGACAGAGCGTTGATTCCAAGGGTTATTGATGTCTACCAATCAGTCAAGAGGCGAGTGGCACCCTTGGAGCACGTAGTGCATCTTAAAGGGCATGTCGCACAAAGGAACAAATGAGGCGAGTGGCACCCTTGGAGCACCTAGTGCGTCCTGAAGGGCACGCCACGTTGATGATGATAGAGGATTGAACCTAGATGGCCCTAAGACAATTAACACATCAAGAAATTAAAAAAAAAACCCTAATTAAATGTCGCCTAGTCCGGAATTTAAGTTCTAAGTCTAAAACTTTGCTAGGGGTAAAATTTTGTCCACCCTTAAGAAAATATCTATATAAAAATAAAATAATAAAGTTTAAAATAAAAACCACTTAATTAATAATTTTGGTCTTCATAAATTTTTGGGTAAAATGAAGAGAGTAAGAAATTAAATAAAATCCGTGGATAAAATGTAAAGAAGAAATTAATTATTTTAACTTTTGATAGTTTAAAAATATACTAAATCAATAATAAAAGTAAAAGAGATTAATTTGCACAACTGACATTTCTAGCTCAATAAAAAGGGGAAAGAGGGAAATATAAAAATTAGAAATTTATGGAAATGAGGTAACCTAAAGAGGGAAGGAGGGGAACTCATGGTAAAAAGTGGAAAACCAACTTAGTAAAGAATCGACATTTAAGAACCTTCTAATTTTGAACTGATTTAGCAATTTCATTTTAGGGAAAGCCTTTAAAACATGTAAGGGAATCTAGGGACACCTAGGAGTGATTTTAGGAGTAACTCTAGGTGGGTGAGGGAAATAAGACAATTAATTAATTAAAGAAAAAAATTAATGGAGAAACGTGGGGGATGGATGACACTTGTACGAAGGAGAATTTTTAGGGAATTTTTATTAAAACTTTAATTAAGTGAGATTTAGGGAAAGAAACGAAGTTGGAAACTCTATAAAATAGAGGAAGGAGAAGGATGAAGGGGATCAACTGTTAGCATAATGTTACGCTACAGGAATAGTGACTTGACTGATTTACTTATGGGAGTTGGGATTTCCCAGCTCGGAGAGGAGTGGTAACTTGGCCTTGTGAGGCGAGCTAGGAGCTAGACGTACCCTCTAGATAGTGTGTGTCCCCTTTGCGGCTCGGGGGGCTAAGGGGGAAGAAGAGTACCCCTAGCATTGGTTGGGAGGTACCGGTGAGGTCTTGACGGTTAGCGAGCGGGAGCGGCATAGAGCATGCGGACGTCATTTGAGGTGGGCGATAAGGCAACGATACACTCTTTTATTTTGTTGAGTAGAATGCATTAGGAACTTATGCTTGGATCTGTATGTTGATTTGTAAATGGATGAATTCTGTCTTGAGCTTTTGCCCGTTCAATTGATTGCCTAAAATTTATTGTGGTCAACATTCTGGTTGGGCTTTGGTTTTTCTAAATTCTATGAGCGACGAAATAGATCTACCGTGAAGTAATGATTAATTCTTAATGCATGCCAGAGTTATATCATGTTTTGGTTATTGCACAGCGATACCCTCTTCATTTATGTTATTGAAATTTTCCTTATAGGCTCAGCGATTTATTATCGATTGTGTTATTATACTTTCTGTAGAATGCGCCCACTGTATGCAATGTTAAATCTTGGGACTATGTTGAATCTTAATTACATAGTGAGCTTTACGAACTGTGACATCATTTTATTTATTTTATTGTTTTCCCTCTGCCACCTTGCCTTGGCAACAATTTTATGTGTTGATTGTCCACCAAATTCAAGACAACAAATTTACCACCATTCGCACAGCGATTACTCTGGTGTTAGATGGCGATTTGCCCCTCCGATTAACCACGATTTCACACTTGCCAATAATCTCTACCCTATGCTTGAGGTGATGCATGAGATGTTGGATATGGATTGCGTCCTAGTGTTGTAGTGCCTCCAATTTAGAACTAGCAGCAAAATCCTCATGATAGCACTCACCTTCCATTTGAAATATTTTTTTACAGCGTGGATTATTACTTGACTGTGTAATTCCGTTAATAACCCTCAGCGCCTTGATACTCAGACTCTACCAACCTTCCTACGAACCCGTATTTGGGATAAACTCGGCGTTTGGGTTGGTCGCAAGAGCAGTATTCATAAATGCAGAGTATCGCGAAACACAACGGTATTTAGGGATTTTTCTTTTATCTGTGTATCCTTAAATTTAGTGATATTACAATTATATTTTTTTCTCTCCTTCAATAAAACTCTATGATGATAGCTACCGGTGAAACCCATCTTTTAGGATAACGCCCATCCCTCTGGACTGAGAATTAAATACGATTTTAAGTAATAAAATCGCACCTTTTTGCCTCTGCAAACTGTTTAAATTCGCGTATCTGTCAATATTATTTGCACTCTCCCTCTGTGGATGTATTAACCTATAGTCTTAGTTATGTTTGAGTTCATTAATTGGAACATCCAATAGGTTTCACCTAGAGAGATTGTTATTGCAGTAACTGTAGTTGTTGGGTTGTTCAGTTGAAACTGTAGCAGAGGTGAAGTACTTGCTCATCAGATTACAAGAATTCTGTTTCTCAATTTTGCATGCCAACATGTCCGTATTTGTCCAGGATGGCACACACAAGTGCCATCATCGGAGTTACATTCACATCTGCAATTCCATGATGAAATAGAGATGGCCAGTGATTGCCAATGATTTGATACTGTAGTGAACTTCTTTATTAATTTGATTCCGCCCTGCAAGATCTGGCAACATTTTATGTGTGGAGAAAAGTGAAAAGTTATGGGTTGTTTGGAATTATACCAAACTTCAAGGGAATGAATAAGCACCCCACAGTATGCAGAGATCATTCTCAAATTTGAGATGCTTCAGGTTAGACTGTATATATTCCACGGTATATTGCATCTAATGCAGTAGGTAGAATATGCTTAAGGTTAGTCTTTATATATTGAATTTTAACTTTGAGTTTTTTTTAGCGGTGGATAAATTTGTTTTAGGGAATTGAGATTCACAGATGATTTTAGGGGCGAAATTTCGCTCATGGGCGAAATTAAGGGGCCTC
>CBVK0100069226.1:0-14989 GCA_900067695.1 Picea abies
AATGAAAAAAATTTAAAAAGGAATAAATAGTTTAAGCTTATCAATAACTGATTCCCCCCCCCCCCCTCTCAGTTATTGGAATACTTCCAACAAAAGATGCCCAATTTCCCAAAAATAATCCACCTTTCTCATCTTCCATATTCACTATCAAAGAAAACCAGATCACTTCTATTCTTTCTTACTTGTTAGGTCATTACTCGGATGAATGGGTAGATGAGACTCTTTTAGGATTTCTATCCATATTTCCACTGAAGAAAGAGTTTCCATTAAATTTAATTTCAGTCGATTTCTGGCTGATAATATTCATGATCAGTTATTCAGGTTTCCAACTAAAGGGATGTTCAGATACTCTTCAGTTCTGGTCTACATGTTTTTTTTTAACCAGTCAGACAGATTTCCCTGTGCACTTCGGAAGTTAAACTAGGAAGGAATCCCACAATTAGTGACACCATGGACCTAAACATTCAACAAAGTATAGATTTAAGGAATTCATAGATCAATTCATTCACCCAATTGTTTGTATGTTGAATAACAATATAGAGCCAAGGATCGATGAATAAATTCAAAGAGTATTTCACCTATATGATCAATATAAGACAAGGGATTAGTATTTATACCAAAACCATACATAAATAAGAGTGTATGTATGTGATATTCCTCCTAATAGATTGACCAAATACTTCCCATTAAGGATTTTTGCACTAGAATATATAAGGCAAATGATGAATTCATATGACATTAACTTTGTTGCACCAAAGAATAAGTCCCATCACAGAATCAAGACTCAGATTGGCCCTTTCATCTGCAACAACAGGTCAGTAGGAGAAGAAGCAGATAACATCTTGAAACAAATGAGGTTTCCTCTGAGTTCTACTTGGGAATATGTCCCATTTGGTTTCATATCTAAACTCATAATAAAACAAAGGATAAACCCTTATGTTCACACACAAAGGCCAGATGTCGAGAGATACATGAACCAGGAAGACTGGTAGGCAAACACATTATAAGAAACAGAGGAGAAACCATCCCCTATAACTACTTCACATACTAACACACCCAAAAATTAGGTAGAGAAGAGATCAAGGAAGGAAGTTTCTCCTTCAATTACAAAGGTATCAATTGAACATTTCCAAGTTTACAGAAAGAGGGCCAAAACCAGTCATACACCAAATTTACTAAAGGAGGGAGAAATGTAGTCCACCATAGTCTTGGAGGGACCACACTCTTCAACTCACTTAAACAATATGTTTACAATTTCTACATCATCACCGACATCTTAAAGAAACACAAAAACTACTCTAACAGCTGAATGAACCCATGGGAAAAAAGAGTTAAATATTTTTGACAAATATAAACAGATCAAGAAAAGGAATGACCTCTTGAACAAAAACACCTATCCTCAATTTTGGAAGCAGAACTCCATTGCTCGACAAATACTTCTTTCAACTTTTGACACAGAAAGAGGAAGAATGAAAATGCAATTCATACAAGCACATGTTCCCCATCCTAAAACAATTGTAGACTATAAGAAGATTGCCTTTGAATTCAATGTAAAAAATGTCCATCCAATTGACTAGATGCATATGCATAGGCATCCATGAGAAATGATATTCTCAAATTTGACAAAAACCTCAATGAATTCTTCTAATTTGTAGGTATCCTTAAACAATATACAATCCAAATTAAAGATAGAGAAGATCTCTTCTTTGGCCAAGGACAACAAAATAAAATCATTAGAATAATTGGTGTTGAAGATTGGGTATGACCCAACAAACATCAAGGCAGCAGGAGAGTTGTTAAAGAAAAAGAATGTTGATATAAAATCTCTTAGAAAGAATCTAAAGCTTCCATCTGTAGAAGATTCACAAGACAAAGAAGTGGTTGAGACTGAAGGTCACAAGGAATAAATGATAAAGTTAATCATGGAACAAAATTCTCAAATAAGAGAAATGGAAGAAGAAATGGATAAGTTGATGAAAGAAAAGGAGAAAAATGTGCAGATGGCCATAATCCCACTAGAGGTCATCCCTCTTACAGGGATTAGAACAACAGAAGGGTCCACATCAATAAAAATCCCATCATCAATCCCAATACAAGTCTTATATGCATCTGACAAACTTGTAAAATCCATGGAAGATATGTCTATATAAGGGTAAGAAATCATAAAATTGTAGGAAGAGATAAAAACTTTGTATGATTTGAAATCAATGTTCTAGGCCAGTCACCAGGAAGAGATGCATAAGTCTCAAAGTCTCAATCAACAATTACAACAATTATGGAAAGAGACTGCCATGGAAAATACCTTAGCCCAAGCTAAGGGAAACATTTGGATAGATATCAACAAATCAATGTCAGAAATATGGCCATCCATATAGATCATTTTTGAACAACATGAGTTAGTACATAAAGCCAGGGGAGAAATTGAAATCATCAAGGAAGAACTAGGAGAATGACCCATAGAGGCCACTGAACTTATGAGATTTATAAACTCCAAAACAAACATGAGTTAGAAGAACTAGAAATTGAAGACAAAATGGAAACCATCCTTAAGATCAAGAAGGTTTTGACCAAGAAATTCTTAATGTTGCAGCTAAAAGAAAAATCTCAAGTGATGGACATAGGTGTGTAAAGGTTCTTCAGTAAGTTTGAGGTGCTACACAAGAAAGGGTTTCCTAGATTGTTAGTACGGAATGACAAATTGATCACTCTGCCTGATTACAAGAAGAAATTGAACACAGTGGCCAAAGGAGGTTCAAAGTTTGCAGGGATATAGGGAAATATCACTAGTAAATGTTTCCTAGAGACACTACAGTTAGACTTGAGTATTCAACATGAGATTAAGCATATCTTCATCACTAAGCCTACATTTTCCAGATACACATAAATGAATGAAATATACAGGAAATTACTCAAGATTTATATTCCAAGTAAAAGGAGGTGGGAATATCTATGTGCATTACTTGAGTGAAGACAATTTTTGTGTTTTAGTCACCATGGAGCAGTAGCTAGCCAAATTCAAAGAGATGATTCATCAACCACTTCCACAAAATCAACATCAGAGATCTAAGAAAATATGCAAATCCATACATTTTTGTATTTTGAGATATAGTTAGTCAGATATTCCTCCATAATATCTTGATCATTTATGATAGGATCTATTGTCAATAGTTGTATAAATACTTCTCTCTTCGAAGTATTATGGGTTGAATTTTTCACCCAAGAGCTATTGTGTAATTTTTTCAAAGGATCGACCAGTAATAAAAGAGGCTTATTCACGGGATTCTCATGTCAGGTTGTTGGTGATGTGCTTTCTCTCTTTATCAAATGTTTTTCTATTCTCTATAATCATTGCATGTGTTTCCAATTCTAATCATTAAAAGAAAGTTAAAACAACATAATTTATTTCATTATATTCTATCTCTAGTCTTTTAATGATCTTCATGTTGTTCATATGAAACTGAGTAAAGGAATTCTTAACTTCTCTTCTACTTAATGGACTTTCCCCTCTTTTTCCTCTTATTCATTTCATTTAATTTAAATAGATCCAACAGTCTTAATACCCTGCCCTATGGAGAAAAAATTATAAAATATGAAACTAATCCTTATCTTTAATTACATACCCCATAGCCCAATGGAAATTTAAGCATTCATTCAGTCATATATTTCAAACAAAAAAAAAAATCTCAAACAATCATAACTAGCCTAATACTTTAAACCCAAACAAATCTAAATCGAGATATTCTTCTATAAAGTTGGCAGGGATAGATCCCAGCTTCCAAAGTGGCTTGGTAGTTACCTCTTTCTTTTGTTCTACTACCTATGGAAATTACATAGTTTTAACAGCATACACAACAGAATATAACCATGTCAACCTATTTAGGATGTTATATAAGAACTTATGGGGGTATGGATGAGGAGATACAACCTTGGTGCAAGATTATGTTGATGAATTTGCAAGCTTCCCTATTTCCCTAAGCCTTTCAGTAGTATACCCCTGATCTGGAAACTTGTTTTCCAACATTCCTTCCTCTCTCATATATGACTGCAGACTGTGTTCCTATCCCTTTTGAGTCATTCAAGGAAGAGCCATTTTGTAGACTTGATGCTTGAAGGGTCCAGTGGAGGAACTTGGGAAGTTGGATTTAAGACAATGTTGATGGTTAGAGTTGGGTTGTATATCTCCTTATATTGTTTCAATGAAAGAGTTCTCCTTCCCTCCATATATGTGTAATTTTGTTCAAACTATTTATATATGTTAACGTTCTTTACATATTTGAATTTACACATTACATGTATAAATTTATTTCATAACTAAGTTGGTGTGGTATAGAATTGATCTCCTTTTTCAAGTTGGTACAGGAAAACATTAAGATCAAATCAAAGGTTGAAAACAGGTAACTACATCGAACATTTCGATACAAGGTGTGTAACACTGCAAGTTTTGAACCCCCATTTAAAATAATGTATTTTTACAATGCTAAGAGGCCAAAGTGGCCGACAATTATTAAAGGGCCAGTATGCCCAAGAAATGTAATGTTTTGATCATTATTAATAATAAACACATTGTTGGCTACTAGACATACAAGGAATAGAGTTATAGGAGGCTATGATTCCACAAGAGAGGGGGCTTGAGGGGATAAATGTTTATTCCTATGTTAATTACCCTTTTTTCCTAAGGGAGGGAATCCATTATGTGAGCTTCTTGGGGAAGGCTAGGAGGTTCTTGATTTCCCCACAAGGTTACTTAAGCCTGTCCCTCTTCTGATTGTCAGGTTGTTCATTGGTCATTGGTCATTGGTTGTTGGTCATCGGTCATTGGCTCTTCCACTCTATCAGCTCTATGTTATTTTGTTCTTTCCCTTAGACACTTCCATGTACCCCCTTACCCATCCATTGATCCTTCCTCATGTGCATCTTGCCTTGGGAAGAAGAACCAAAATTTTGAAGATTATCCACGAGTTAGTTGGATGTTGTGGTTGGTATTGTGATCTAGCCCTAACCAAAGGCCTTCATGTCTAAGATGCGTTGGCTTGTGGCCCATTTTTCTCACAACTATGAGTCATGAGAGTTCCAACATTGAGATTATGGACCAGCTATGTTGGAAGCCTAAAAATAATAAAGGAGAGGGAATTCCTAAGGGAATGTGTGGCAGAGAAGGGTGGAAGTGCATTCTCTTGGGTGGTCCAGGTTGGGTAGAAGAGAGTTGGGTACTTGGATTGTTGTGGGTGTTGGGAACCTTGTGAGAGATTGAGAGCTAACTGGTTTGGGAACCCAAGTACACTCTGGAATAGTCCTTTTGGATTCACAGCCCTAGCTTGAGGGTGACACTATTGTTGAGATCTGGAGAAGTGGTGTCTATTGTTGGGTGTAATGTCCTTGGTATGCAACCAGTTGGTGTCGTATGTTTATAAAGATAAGTGCTCTATGTTGTGATATTATTATATGTGCATGAATGTATTACACTGTGTATTTTAATTATCATTTAACTAAATCTTAGATTATGCATGCTTGCTAGATATTGTTGTGCATGTCTTTAAATATTGTATCTTATGTGTTTCTTATTAATTAAAGAAGTTATCGGTAAGAGTATGAATTCCAAGGGTGGTCTTGAAGGTAGCATGCCCCAGCCTGTGGGTGGCTAGGTATGTTACAGTTTGGTGTCATAGATTTTGGTTGAAACAATGGGCCAGTATGGGCCGATTCTGTTGGTTAGATTCTCGGGGTCGAGATTGAATTATGACCATGAAGAAGAAAAGATCAGGAGGAATGGCATTGCAGAATCTGCACAAAAGAGAGAATGCCAATAAGGGGTTTGAAGGTTTGTGACTGTCCACTTCTAATTCAAGAGTGACTGCCACTGTAGGATCAGGAGAGATCCAGGATCATTGAATTGGAGGACAGGTGAACAGGGGTCATCTAATGTAAAGGAAGCAAGGGTTAAGTTCACAACCATCATATCTTGTTGGAGAGTGAGATCAACAGATAGGAGGCATTGTAGGAAGCCAAGTTGCACGAGAGATAATTTCTCAGGGAGGTCCCACAATCCAAACCATGGTTTCACTGAGTGGTTACGTGTCAGCATCAGGAGAATTGCAGGGCGAAAAGAAAGTTACTGCAAACCACTGATGTGTGCCCCCACAATTTGAAAAGCATGCAGTAATGTGACATGTTAATACTCAAGCAATGAACCTCCAAAGAGTTGAAGTAGCCTGGAAACCATCGATCTGTAGGAGGACACGCATCAAACGATCGCGTGATTCGAATAAAATGATTTGGGAAAAAGTGAGGGAGGAGGGGGTTTGAAGTTTGAGACTTCCAAAACCTGAAGAACCGAAAGGATATCAGTCATTGATCTACTGAGAGCCACGCGTCACCAGATCCAGGGCTTCTGATAAAATCCAATGGGGATAGACAAGTTTTGAAATCTGAGATTTCTGAAGTCCGAAGACCCGAAGTAAGCCTCCACTTTCAGATTAAGGAGGACACGTGGTGCATATCCATGGAATCTGGGTGAAGACATGAAGTAAATTGTATTCATCGGATCCAGGAGGACACATGGTGACAAATTGGTCGGTTCAAGAATTTAGAGTTCAGGAGAATAGGAAGGGTGTTAGTGTTGAAACTCCTGAATCCTGAAGTCTCAAAGCCTGAAGAGATGAAGTGGTGGGGCACGATGATGTCACCTAGAGGTGATGTGGACCCCATAATTTTGAAGTGACATGGCTTGTGGATGTCACTTGTGATGACGTGGACACATGTGATGTGTTCCATGTGTCAGTAAGTTTTGAGCTTTGGAATATGGAAAGGTTAGTTAGAACGTGACATGTGTTACCCGCCTGATTGGGCGATGTTTTTGCTTCCAGTATTTCAGCACATGGTGACATATCATGCAGTCCGGAGACTGGGCACTATAGAGGGGAAAGATGTGATAGGTTGCATTGGGTCGAAAAATCTTGAACTCCCAAAGGCCAGAGTACATATCAACCATTTATTACAGAAGACATGCGTTGAAGGATCATTGACTTAGGGTGAAAGCACTCCAGGAGAAGGTGCAGGAGGAAATTATGCGACTTCCGAATCCTGAAGAGCTGAAGTGATTCACATCCACTGATCAGTGGGAGAACACCCTTCAACATATCATGAACTCTGGGTAAAATCATTTCGAGAGGAGGAAAGTGAGGAAAGTTGAGACTCCCGAAGCGCAGAGTCCTAAAGTGGATCTCGATCATTGATTGTGAAAGAGGACGAGGACCATTGATCCGATCTTGGCTGAAGTTCAAAAGTACCAAAGATCTAGACAAGAACTTTTTCACCTAAGATTTGGGTCATGGCTGTGGTCATATGTATATTGAGAGCTGAGAGAAGGAGGGCTAAGGACCAAATTGATTGTCCTCGAGATAGAAAATTGCTAAGGAAGGATTTACCCGCATTTTCTAGTTGTGGTCACCTGGGAAGTGGTTTGAAGGAAGTGCCTACAGAGGATGAAATTCTGTGTCAGCCAAAGATAACATGAAATGTTATTGTCAAAGAATGGGGATATGATCTCCATGAAAAAAAAAAAAGAGACATCTACCATGGTTTGTAAATTTTGTTTATCACATGCATAATTCTAACAAAATTTCTGCTTACACATTTTGTAGAATTAAGGGGCTTAAGCAGATCAACTCAGGATGCATATTGAGGAAATGGAAGAATGTGAGGAGGCCTCCAGTCATGATAAGGAGGTCGAAAGCTAGAATACCAAATTTGGTAATGTAGAGACAGATTCCAATGGACGCAAGGAAAAAGGAGAGCAGGAAACATTATTAAAAATGGTAAGAAGCCTGAAGATGGAAGTTGTTGGCAATAGGCCAAAGGGAAATGAAGGATGATGGTGGGCAAGAAAGCGTGTAGAAGTCAAAGTAACAGATGGTTAAAGAAAAACATGTGTGCATAAGGAAAGTGACATCTAGAGGAAAAACAAAACATGCATGGAAGGAAGACCTAACGTTGCTAGGGTTAGGGTTTTGCTAATACATTGTAAATGGTTGAAGAGCCCAAAATGTATAAATATAGATACAAAGGTATCATATAGGGGTTGTTGAATTATTATTGTTACTAATGTTAGTTATTGTTATTGCAGCTATGCATGGGTGAATATGATATGTAGTGGTTTTTCTTGATTGTGTGAACCAATTTTTCTAAGTTGTTGAGCAAAGGAGAGAAGAGGAAAGGTAGATCTGAGGATTAGACTGCAGGCTTTAGGGCCTCGTGCAATATAGCTCACCTCATGGAGGAAATTGTAAGCGCACGACACCAGAAATATAGAACTATTATAATAAAAGATCCAAGATCCAAATCTATCTGGGCATAGCCCAAGAGGGGGTGAACCACTATTACACCTCAAAATTACTCACTTCAATAGTGTCGCAAGTGTCGTCATTACGAGTGTTGTAAGTGTCGCATCTTGTCTGAAAGTGTCACGTCCTGACTATAAGTGTTACAAGTGTCACAAAAATAATATTGCCATATTGCCTATGTCGTGCCTATAATGACATCACAAAGACACTTAAGACACCTCAAAGGCTAGTTTGGAAGAAGAAAAATCAGTTGACAAGGAGTACAAACCTTTTTCCATTAAAAGACACACTAAAAAAATGAATTTCGGAGAGGAGCACTCCCCTACCCATTGTCAGGGAGTGCTAGTGCTCCCTGAGCCTATTTTGGGGAGTGTTTGAGAACCCAGTGCACCTTTTTGGGGGAGCTCTACCCCTTTTTGGAGAAAATTTTGGGTCTGTTGAGGCAAATCAGGGAAGAATCCCTCAATTCCTGAAGGTGGTTGGATTCGAATAGATGGTCAAGGCATGATCTTAGGGAAGATCCTCAACTAAAGGAGAGGAATAATCAACTTATCCCAAATATCTCTCAAGTGGTTGGACCTCTCCAAGGTTATATAAGGAGGCCTTCTCATGGTGAAAGGCATAATGGAGATTGAGAATTATACCTAATTTATGATCTCATAAGAAGGTATTGACATGGAAAATATTGGAGATGTGAAACTTATGATCTCATGAGTGAGATGTCATCAAATAAATCAGTGTATATTACTTGAGAAAAGGGGTTGGACAAAAAGAACAGGAAGAGGTTGTTGCACCTTCATTCAAAGGATTGTAAGTACTTTTACTTGTTCTCATTAATAATCAATGCTTGGCCTGTTTCTTTCAAACTGATGCTTGTTCCACATGCATTTGTCTGCAGTAGATGGATCTGTGTTATGCATAATCTCAGTAGAGTAGGAAGTCTTTTGTATCTTTGCTTGTTTTACAGGACCTATTAGGGAGCTCATGATCGAAGCTCAGCTAGGAATTTGCAAGGACAAAAGTCGCTAATAAGGTACATACCCTTCTCCTTCTCTTTCATTGATTAGTTTTATTAGATATAAAAGGAATTCAGTGTCCATGTTAAGAATTTTTTTGTCTTGGCCTTAGGAGTCTAGAGACCAAGAGGGAATCCACTTGTCCGTAGGGGGATTCACCTACAACAGAAATTGGCGACTCCACTAGGGAGGAGCTATGATTTTTGTTTCCATTCCCAGATCTTATTTTGGCCCTTTTCCCACTGATTTTATATTCTCCATATTGTGTTTTTTATTCTTATATTGGTTTGATTGCCTCTTTATGTCATCATGATCACCCTGATTGACTGAATTTTCTTGAATTTTTGAGTTTCTGGGAGCTTTTTTGAGATTTTGTAGCAGAGAGCTCCCCTTTCATTGCTAGAAGAGTGCCAACACTCAATAGTGGACTTACACAGAGTGTTGGAGCACTCTGGTACCCCTTACATGAGAGCGCTATCCCATTTTCAGTTAAAAACCCTCTAGTTTTTCAAATTTCTAGGTTCATTTATTTTCCTTTGCACTTGTTCAGGGTCTGATACTCTCAATACATCTTGTTATTTGATTTCAAACACCTGATTTCTAAGAATTCATCCTCTTTTGTCTGGATCTTTTGACATTTGTCCTTACTTTGCAATTTGTCCTTCACGATTTGGAGTCAATTTGTCATTTTCTTCTCGTTTATCAGAATTAGTGAAAACTTTGTAAGGTGTTTCAAAGGTCTTTTATAATTTTCTTCCTAGTCTTTGAGTCATCTTGTCCAAGTTATTTCTCCTTTATTTTGAGCTTTTGAATTTCTATTTCTTGTTTGATCAAAACAAGGGTGTCTTTTGGTTTATGTGAATTTTGCCTCCAGATTTCTTAAATATCACAACTCTTGAAGTCCGATTAGCATGGGAAGCTTTACATCTACTGGTTATCAGTCACATATAAACATTTTAACAGTGCATTGGATTCCTTATTGAGGAATATTGCATGAGTATATTGTATCTTAGTGTTTGAAAGTGAAAGGAAAATCCTTCTCCTTCCCTTAATTAGACATTCAATGAAAGAAGAGATTGCTTTTCATTTCTTATGCATGTTTTGGGAACTAAGTCATAATATCATTAGTATTCACTCTCATACACCTCTGAGTAAAAAAAAGCCACTAAAATCAATGCTTAACTAGAATTTATCAGAATTTTTACATCTTTGTTAGCAAACCTACATTAGTTTAAGGTGTAGGGCTTTGGAATAAGGTTGAAAGGATAAATTTCCAAAGCTATCAAACAAACTTATCATCTTGTGAAATGTACAATGGAGATTGAGAACTATACCTAATTTATGATCTCATAAGAAGGTATTGACATGGAAAAGATTGGAGATGTGAAACTTATGATCTCATGGGTGAGATGTCATCCAATAAATTAGTGTAGATTACTTAAGGAAAGGGGTTGGACAAGGAGAACTAGAAGATATTGTTGCACCTTCATTCAAAGGATTGTAATTACTTTTACTTGTTCTCATTAATAATCAATGCTTGGCCTGTTTCTTTCAAACTGATACTTGTTCCACATGATTTTGTCTGCAGTAGATGGATATATGTTAGAGCTAATCTCAGTAGAGTAGGAAGTCTTTTGTACCTTTACTTGCTTTATAGGACCTATCAAGGAGCTCAAGATCAAAGCACAACCAAGACTTTGAAAGGACAAATGTCACTAATAAGGTATACATCTTTCTCCTTGTCTTTCACTGATTAGTTTGATTAGATCTAAAAGGAAGTCAGTGTCCATGTTAAGAACTTTTTTGTCATGGCCTTAGGAGTCTAGAGACCAAGAGGGAATCCACTTGTCCGCAGGGGGATTCACCTACAACAACCACAATAATATTTGTGTAATGTGATGAATGCATGCATGTATTTACTTTCTTTCAGTAATTAATGGTTAGCCTTGATGAATGAGTTAATATATTGTTAGGAATTTGTTTATGTTGTTTGGGAAATAACTTGCGGAACATATGTATGTGACCAAAAGGAATAATTAGATCACACCAACAGCTCATGATATGCGATTTTAGTCAAGAAACCCCTATCACCTACTCTATCCTAAGCTGTAAACACCTGAGTCTTATAGCCCCCCATTTAAATCTATCTTGGGTGAGACTGCGCAATGCATTATGTGTACTGCGTTGCCTTCTCGTTTACCAGGAGGGCCGATAGTTTTAGAGGCTTTGTTGAAAAAATAAATGACATGAACCCTGGTTCAATAACTCAAATGACCAGAGAGAGGAATGAATAACCAACAAATGGTTTTTTTGCCAAGTTAAGAGGAACAGGAAAGGACTGAGTAGATGAGATAGAGTGAACGATAACTGAAGGGGTGAAACAAAAGAACAATGAGCCATTAGAAGGGAATTTTGAGACCTTGGAACCCCACAAGAGCAGGAATCGAGGGCTAGTTGAGAACTAAAGAACTAGAGTTTGCACAAAAATATAATAGAAACCCTAGAATCACACTGGGTCAATACCTGGATAAATACGTATTTACTAAGTTACATGAATCCTTTTTCTGTGATTTTCCGCATCTCCTACAGGAGTGGATCCTATGGTTGAAGGATAACCACGCAATGAAATGAATTCGACAGCTATATTGGACCCCAATATAGATTGAGCAGGTACAGCAGGTGAACAACAAATTCACCCACGTAATAAAATTTTGGCTCGACAGTATTGTGGTAGGCTTCATCACAGAGTTGTAATAGAGACAATGAAGTCATACAGCGCAGCCGAGCAAGAATTTCTATGAGGACCCAGAGGAAGGTACATTTGATCACTGTATGCTTCTATCAAGATACTGCTATATAACAAAGGTGTGATGACAATGGGATCAAACAACTAGACTTCCCTTCATGCATGGGGGAAGCACTGACAAAAAGAGGCGGAATGGAAGGAGGGAAGGATAAAGACAAGAAGGAGGAACCATTGGACTCGATCTTGATGGATGAGGACCAACTTAAGTGGATATTGGCGTCATCAGGAATGATGCATAGCAGAGTACCCTACCAATATAAGATGAACACCAAGAAGATACACATAGATGAAAGGGAGGGCTTGGACAGTGATGAGGAAGAGGTAGACGATATTTGGGCTGTAGAGAAAATTAAGAAAATCTTGCACGCCACCTATGAGAGGAAAACAAGAGGCCCAAGAACAAGAGGAGAATAAAACCATCCCTTCCATATTAATGTCAGTGTGGAACCCATAAACCCATGTGCAACCAATACACCAAATAGAACACCATCATTTAGACAACCAAAGTTCAGAGGAAGTCTGACAGCAAGAAGTACATATACACAATGAGCACCAACTAGCATGGATGATTTTAGGGGCTAAATTTTGCTCATGGGCTAATTTTCCATCATTTTTCCAAAAACTAGATTCGCTATTTTAATAATTATTTGCCCAAATTCTATACGATAAAATTATTTTACCTTTAAAATTGCCAAAATGTTATAAAAACTATATAAAATACTTAGAAATTTGAATATTTTTACAAAAATATCGCCAAACATTTATAGTTGACATATGACAGACTAGTAAAATTCGCCAAGGTTTCTACATTTTAAAATAAATTTCCATCTTTAAAATTATCCCTACCAATTGGATGAGCCAGTTCAGGAAACCTTTGTCAAGTATCTACACTGCATAGAGGAGGGAGTAGTTCAGTGTTCAGAATGGCAGGACACAATCTTACTATCAGATTACCAGAGTTTCAAGGAGAAGCAACTGAAGACTGTGAGAACTGTTTGTTCATTTGCGCAAGTATATGGGAAGCAAAGAAGATCACTGATGAAGATAGAAAACTCGTGTATCCATAGATCACGCTGAGAGAACATGCACTAGACTAGTACATGAGTCTAGATGAAAACATTTTTCCCAGGATGACAAGGACACTAGCCGAAATTAAGAGATTACTAATAAATGAGTTCCAGAAGTTGAGCTCAGAGGATTAGTACATGAACGAGATCATCAAAATAAGATAGAAACCAAGAGAATATATATGGGAGATTGATCAAAGATTCAAGTGATTAAAAGGAAAGTTAAAATACCTTATGACTGATATGCAACATCGACACCTATTTGTCAACTCACTACTCCCACACTTAAAATACCCATTACAACAACAGGAGTTTCAGAAGTAGGCAGAGGCTCTACAGGCATCCTTACAATTGGAAGAGAACCAATACCAGCATATGAACCTAGCTATCAAAGAGTTGAATGAGTATTTGAAGAACTTAACATTTAAGTTGAACCAGAATAAGAACAAGGACAAACGAGAAGCCATTTGGTGCACTACCTGTAGGACAAAGGGATGCCATAAGAACAAGTGCCCAACATTCACGTAGTACATGGTGACATGTATGCCAAACCCGCTACCACAGGGATGATTATGGTGTGAAATATGAAATAAATCAGGTCACAACCCTTACCACTGCACGATGATGCAAAAATACCAAACAATCCCAAAGAATTTATATTGCACCTTCTATAAGTCGGTAGGCCACGATGAAAAATATTGCAAAACATTGGAGTTGATGCAAGAAACAACATCAGACACATATAGGGTATAGGCCGAAATGATGATTTTGCAAGTAGTGGCATAGTTCAATCAGGGCCCAACCCCATACAACATTGTGCAGTAGTAGTATAATACCACGCAACAACCCTACAATAATGCGTGGCTGCAGTACAACCCGACACAACCCCAGTATAATACTGCGCAGTATAATCAATCACCACAGTATAATGCACTGAGAGGCGATTGTGCAGGATATAAAGGAGCAGGACGAGACATAAGAGGTTTCAGATGGTAGAGGACCTGTCACATGTCACAATTTCTAGAAACCAGGACATTACACATGGGAATGTCCACTTCTACTAGTGACTTGTATGTATTGTCATGCATCGGACCATGATACAGAGGAATGTCCAACATTACTCGTCAAAATTTAGGAGAAAATGAACAAAAACAATCAAAACATCCAGTGGATTTCAGTTGAAGTAAGAGATGATGGATGAAACATCAACATAGTCACTCGAGGAGGAACAAAAACAAGAAATGACGTAGTTCGACAAGAACCAGCTCAAAATCAATGGGTAAACAAGAACCCGTACCCAAAGAAGAAGTTTGATGCGCACAAGGAAAATGATATCTGTATAGAAGACTAACAATAATTCTATAAGGACATAGCGTCGACTACGCAACAAAGCAAGGAAGCTTTGGAATATCAGATGTTGACATCAATGGACCATACCAATAGAATGAAACCCAAGGGACAAGTGAGTACTATCAAAGACTTTTTGCAATCATGCGTTAATGTGTTAAGTGATCCTTCATCTGCCAAAGTATTACAAAACATCGTAGAGAAATGTAGTAGTGAGACAGAACAAAAGACAAAACTGAAAATTGTTAACCCCCTACACACAAAGAAAAAGAACAAGTAGGGAATTTAGACTAAATGATAACATTGACGATTTGTTAAGAACCAAATATCAATATAGCATAGAAAATCCTCAGAAAAAGTACTCAACGCCTTGAAAAAGAGAGAATTTCATATAATAAGCCTCTTCGAGGGGGA
>CBVK0100069227.1:0-14989 GCA_900067695.1 Picea abies
TATCATAACTCATACCGTTATCCATCAAACAAACTTGGGTCCATTACCCAAACATGGGTTCTCCAACTTCTCATGGCTATAACTCTCTAACCGCGAGGAGTTATGTGACATTCCACATACCACTGGAAATGGAATGACAAGTACTATCCATCTAGGATAGTTTACCTGACAAATTCATTGTCCTTCATCTCATTATTCCATAATCAAGCATGGGTTCTCTTACTCCGCAAAGCGTCTTCCCGTGAGGGCTTTCACCATAAGGGGACCACTTTGGAGCTCATCAATCTTTACTTCTTATCAACCATGACAAGACAATAATGAGTCATCTTTACATCAAACAATATTGGATCCATTACCCAAACCTTTATGCTGCGGGGATTTCTTCAAGGATTGACATCAATAACAACCAACCTTAATTAACATTGTCTTACATGGAGTAGAAGTAATCAATACAATATACTAAATTATTACAATATGCAAAAGCATAGTCAATAAAAAAAAATGAATGATAAATGGTGAGAGCATAAAAATTGAATGATAAATGGTGAGAGCATAGAGCGTGCTAGATGCATAGCATAAAGTATAACTCATTTATGACTCGATGGTGTATTGATAAGGTACCCCGTAGATGTGAATTTTAAAAAGACAACTTCATAGTTGAATCCATTCTTTGTTAAAAATTAATCCATTATGACCCTCTAAAAAGCTTATATTAAAAACTGAATATTTGTGATAAATTTAATAAGCATTTACGTTCATTATTGGTTTGAGAAATCTCATTTTGGTAGAATGCATTTTTTGAGTGACTACAATTTATTACATATGCATTAATTTGTGGTTTCTATTTGCACCTTTTTACATTTAAATATTTATTCATTAATTTGTGGTTTCTAATTGCACCTTTTTACACCTAGATATTTATTTCTTAGTTCTATGGGAATTATTGTTAAATGAATGTATTTTTTTGAGTAACTACAAATTATTACATATGTATTAATTTGTGGTTTCTAATTGCACCTTTTACACCTAAATATTTATTTCTTAGTTTTGATGGGAATTATTGTTTTTCCATGAGAGTATGTTTATATGGTAATAAATATCGGTTGTTTTTTTTTTTAATATAATGAAAATGGGAGTATACATATTTAGAAAAATCCCACTATCGAGGTTATTATTAAATCAAATACACACAATTTACAATTAAATATATAAATCTATTATGGTTGAACTTTCTTCATTTCCTCACGTTATATGGAGGTGAACATATGAAAATTCGAAAAAACATAGGATGACATTACTCTATTTGTTTTTGTTATCTAAGCGTGCATGTAAGATATGTAACCATGCTATTTATTCTCCTTATTTAATAATTTATAAGTTTTATGTAGTTTTCATTAAACCACCATGAAAGATTAAATAGTATTAAGTTTTACTTTATAAAGCATGCTTAATGAGACATTGATAGGTTTCTCAATGTGGAGTATAAAATACAAATATCTAATGAAGAGTTTAATAAAAATTATAAGAAAAGAAATATTGACATAATATAAAACATAAGAATAGCAATGGCACACACACATTACACAAAGATTTATTGATGTAGGGCATCGTAACTCTCCAATTCAAAATCAAAATTTGTGAAGCTTCTGAAAGGCAGCATGGCCATGAAGATGAGATTTCCTCGGATTCAGTTGAGTTGTTGTGATTGTGAGTGATCTTAGAGATTAGATCAGATCCTTTCAGTGATTTGATCTTTATTGTGTTATTGTTATAAATTGTAGCCTTCAAGTTTTGTAAGTAGAGACAAACAAAATGTAAGATCAAGCCAGGCCCATAGAGACCATAGCATGTAATCAAGCTCGATCTGATTAATGTAACTTGTTTATTTTGGTGTACCTTGAATGTTATGTTATGTTCACACTCGTGTGTGTGTTAGCTACGGAATTTAATGAGTGAGAGGCGAGTGTTTGTTGTAGGTTTCTTGCAGGGTTAATGGCAAGGAAGAGTGTATGCCAATGAGGAGGAAGAATCACCACTGATCACCGTAAGGATCAACCGTGATCCATTGAATTGATATCGTGAGACCGAGGGAGAGATCTGGCCATCCATCGGAGGAGATCTAGAGAATATCTAACCATTCATTGGAAAGGGTCATTGAAGCCTGATCGAAGCTAGAAGTTTCGAGGAAGGACACTCCGAGAACCAAATCTAACCATTCATCGAAGTAAAGAAATAATCTTCTAGATCCCTTTGGATCTCGAACATCGTAAGAAGAGGCGAAGTCCCAAACCATTACGATGACCTAGTGTCCGATACACGTGGCAGTCATTCGTCGAAGGGGAAGATCAACAGATATTGGAAGCATAGTCGAAGAGTGGAGTAACGATATCTAACCATCTATTCATCAGAAGATTGATGGCATAGAATCAGATTGGATCAGTGAAGGTGCTCGAAAGTTAACGTGTCAGATCAGACATAGGGAAGACCTAAGTGCGGATAGAAGTCTGGCGATTTGATCAAAAATATGTCAGCATATGTATGCAACCACTCAAGGATTGACACATGGCCCTCTCAAAAGATGACACGTGTCAGTTACCATTCAACAATTGGGCATGGGAAAGACATGGATCAATGTAACATGTGGTTGTCTAGCTGACAATGACACATGGAAAGTCCACGTCAGTAGGTCCACATCGTTGGGTGTCACATCAAACCAACTTGGGGCCTTGGTAGTGTGTGGAAGTTGAAACCTTTCAGTGGTCTAGTGATGGTGATCGTCAGGATGACACCGGGATAATGGCTTTCCCACAATTGTATTAAGTTTGGGTTAAATAGACGATCTAGAGTCGACCCCATGAGATCGATGGTTGAGAAGTGTAGGAATGTTGGATCCTTCACCTGGATCATTGATCATTTCATTTGATCTAATGGTCGATGCTATATCTCTCACTAGATCATTCTCGTGCATTATGAAAGCAGTGATAGAATGTTCTAATCTACACCCAAGGTTCATGTACATGGTCGTATGATATAAAGGTGTTAAGCCTATGCCAAGGTTCCAACCTGAGGTCATATGGAGATGGTCGATAGACCTGCGCGAGAGACGAAATTCCTATGAACTTCAAAGGGACGAGAGAGAAAATGAAGACTCTGAGACGAATCCAAGGTGTACATGGAGGTTTGCTTCTATGGACGAATATTTAATCTAGTGTGGGATAGATAACCCACAGGTCTGAGGATTGAACCCAAAGAAATCAATGATTCTCGGGACCCCAAATTTGGTCTTCATCATTTACCCTAGAAACCCTTAACCTAGAAAACCAACTTAATTGAGAGTTATACCTCTCTCTATCTCATTGTATTAAATTCACCATTCACAATACAATATTTAGGAATTATGCAGCATCCAAAAGCCTAATCCATTAACATGGATTAGATTACAAACATAATCCTTTAACCTATATTATATTATAATGGGCCAAATCCATTGGTCAAAATAATACATAACAGACCAAAAAACAATTTCCTCAAAGGCTTGTTGCCCCCCCATGAAACCCTAGTCAAGGGTGTGGGTCCCCCCAGACCCCCTTCATTCAAGGTGTTGGGTATGTGTTATATCCTTTGCATGTGTGTGTGTGTGGGTGCGTCAGATACGAAAACTGCGTCTGACGATTCCTACACCTAGATTTTTTTTTGGGCGGTTTTTGCTATTTTTAGCGGATTTTGCTATTTTTAGCTGATTTGTAAATTAATCCCGGATTAAGGGATTAGGGTTTTGGTATCTACGAAATACCTAAAAACATTGTATATATTGTATGGCGAATGGTGAAATTCGAGATAATGAAAATAAGAAAGGTTTTCCCGGTTGAGGGTTTCCGGTAAAAATCTCTGTGTACTCTGTGTATGAGCCATTGATTAATTTCTGTATTGCTTAAGAATCTATATGCATTTCTTTACTTCGCAGGTTTGAAACTTACACAAGGGACAACCCCCAAACCCCCACAAATATGTAACTAAGTCTACATGCAAAGGATACAACACATATCCAACACCTAAAAGATTCTATGTAGTTGTATTTGGTTCATTGTTAGGCAATTCCTGAAAAGTTAGAGCCACATTTGAGTACGAATAATATCTTTCATCAAATAAGAATAACCTTTTCCTATCATTCCTTCATGAATACTTGGCTTGTAATGTTATGATATCTACTTGTATTTGGGTTTTGATATTATGTTTGACTTCCACATGGATAATCCTATTATTCCAAGGGTGAAGTTATTGAATTTGTGGCTATGCTAATTGGTATCTATATAAATTATGGGAGATAATATCTAGGAAGGATAGTTTTAAATGCCACAAATTACTCCTAAAAACACCCAACATTTTTTCAATTTGGATGCCCAAGAGAGGATTCAATAATTTTCTAAGCATGTCATCTTCATTGGAATACCTTTAAGTCCATTTTGTACCTATCACAAAATAATGGGTGAAGAAATCCCCTTGAACCATGTGTCCAAGCCCTAAAAGTATTTTTGATTGTGTGATCTCAAACCGAATGAATTTAAAAATGTGTGTGTCCCAAAGAAGTTTCACAAATTCTTTCCATCTCCCATTTGTCCATGGATCCATGAAGAAGCAACATGAAGGAATATACACAGAAACTCCTAAGAGGTAATGGTAGGGATGCTTGACAATATACGAACCTATGATCAAAACCATTATAATGAGGTTACCCTATGATAACCTTTAAAGAACCTACCTTAGTCAACATTATACTATTTTTTATTACATAACCATTATCTCAAATACCATCAATGAGAAGTTTGAGAACTGCCATAAGTTTGAGATCTACCATAAGAACAAGGTCCAAGATAAGTTTGTGTTTGGAGTTTGATAGATGATTATGGGAGAATTCATGAAGATGTTTACTCCAAAATATAAAGAGTTCTTGGAGGGGAACGATGACTATTTTTCTAAGTGACACAACATGTATATTCATGTGTATATCTCAAACGTACAACCTTATTTGATGTCGATGGTATATGAGATAGATTTTGTTTTTAAAATCTCTTATAAAAGTGCTTAGGCAATGCAAGACACATCATTAGAGAATGTAGCAAATGAAGGGCCAAATTATTCCAACACCTTTTAGATTTGATGGGATCTCCATCACTATTAGGGGGATATCAATAAAACTATTAAGGAATGAGATAGATTTGTATTGACAATATAGGAGGATATGATCATATATGAACCATATTTAGTATTTCAAAGATATTTTAAGATAATAAAAATGATTTAAAACAAGTACCTATTACCTACTTGGAGGAGTAAAAGATAAATAAACCCTCTACCCTGTAATAAATCCCAAATATGTTTACTCCAAAATCTAAAGAGTTCTTGGAGGGGAAGGGTGAATATTTTTCTAAGTGACACAACATGTATATTCATGTGTATGTCTCAAGGTACAATCTTATTTGTTGCTAATGCTATATGATTTATTTTTAGAATATTTGATAGAAGTGTGTAGACAATGTAGGCCAAAATATAGTAAATGAATGGTCAACTTATTTGAACACCCTTTAGACTTGATGGGTTCTCCACATGGGTTCTAATAAAACTATCGAGGAATGGGATAGATTTGTATTGAAAACAAAGGAGGATATGATGATGTATGAACCATATTTAGTATTTCAAATGTATTTGAAGATAATAAAAAATGATTTAAAATAAGTACATGTTACCTACTTGGACGATTAAACCCCATACCTTGTAATAAATCCCAATGCACAATATTCCCCTATTTATTGATGCAGGAGCATCTTTTCCCCCAAATCAGCATTGAATTTTCAAACCTCTAGAAAGAAAAATAAGAGAGAAGGCATGGTAGAGATCTAATCATTGATCATCGAAGTGATCAACGACCAAAAATAACATTGATAACTAGGTCGGCCAATAAACCCTTGTAACTATCTTAAAAGTTTCTCGGTGGCTTTATAACTCCTAGTGTTCGATGGGCCGATTGACAAACCTTCAACCTGATCAGAATTTGATTACGGAAAGGATGATTGGAGGAGTATCCCCAATGCTCAGTGGTTGGTTAATCTAGACCATGGAAAACACTTAAAAGCACATTGTAGAAGACCTAGAGTCCGTTGGTCCTAGTGGCCCAGTAGCCCGGTGGTCCGGTGACTGATTAACAAGGGAAAGAGCAGGTTCAAGCCTTGGTGGGATGGTGGTCCAGTGATCCGATGTCAGGTTAATGCAACATAAAGGGAAGGATTGAAACGTTGAGAATTCAAGTTGGTTAAGGAAGAGGATTGAGAAAGGGATAAGAGGGGTTTAAGTTGACCAAGTATCATCATTTATTTACCCCCATCCAACCAATATACAATGCCGAATGATACCTTCTAAAATTTATGTACATTTAGGAGTTGAAGGATCAAAATCCAATGGGCACGGAGAAGAGATATATAAAGAAGGAAACATGATGAAAATCATTGAAAAGTTGCAGAAAGATTTCTTTGTGAAAATAAATATAGAGTCATTCTAGACATAGCCAGGAAGTTGTTCCATGTAGATTTATTCTTTCAAATATCCATGGAAGAAGGTGGATTTAACATCCATCTGATGGACCTCTCATTTATGTGAGGCAGCAAGGGAAAGAACAAAGCAGATGGAATTAATTTTGGCTACAAGGGTAAAGGTTTCACTATAGTCAATTCCTTCAACTTGGGAAAATCCTTTGGAAACTAAATGAGCCTTGTGTATTTCAATGCTTCCATATAACTTGTCACACACCCACGATGGAAAATACAAATTTTCACCTCTCTCAAGGGACAGAATCCCTGAATTCCTACAAGGGCCTAGCACAGGTGAGCTCTTCCCTTATCCTCCTCCATGTGACCACTACCTGCGACCATAGGCTTAACCTAAACAGTGCATCGCATTTTGTGACTTCAGAACTTATGATGCAAGGCACCCCAACACCTCCACCTCCCGAGTTTCGAAAGGGGTTAACAACCGTTATCTCCTTCCTTTGGCCTCCATCCATGTGACCATTTACTATGACCCGGAGCCTAACTCCAAGGCGCATCGGAGCTTCGTTTGTCATGAGTTCTCATGACCTCCCTTCTTGACTTTTCTACCCTGTGAGCCAGCGAAATGCTGAGATCTTGCCACATTCCCTCCTTAATGGATGAATGCGATCAAGTCATGATTTTTCATATCGCGAGTTCATAGAACTCTTACCTATGATTTCCCGATTCGCAAAATCATGACAATGTTAGATTTACGGTTCATCTTCCTCCTTCGATCAACAGATAGGATGAACTTTGGCACTCCGACCTTCTAGAGTTTCTACTACTCTTGCCTTCGAAATCCTCGACGTGCAAATCAGTGAAATGTTGATATTTTTCCGCGTGTCCCTTCCGATGGACGACTCGAGTCATATCATGATTTCGCATATCGTGAGTTCCTAGAGCTCTACCCTTTGAATTTTCTGATGTGCAAGTCAACGAAACGCTAATCTCTCGCCACACGTCCTTCCCAGCACCAACATCTAGGATTAGCTCCCCTATTTCCCTTGCAACACTTCTGAAGTTCAAATCCTTGAACTCTCGGATCTGTTTCCATCTGTCTACCCTGACAATGGATAGTCCCGATAATATCGGAACTTCAAGACTTGGAAAGGTCCATTCTCTTGCATACTTTCAAAGGGTTTAACCCTCATGTACCTTTCCTAGATCCAATGGTTGTTGGTCCTCACATTCATATCTGACGGTCAAGGAGGATACCGATAGATCCTCAGATCTACGGTCTAGATCACGTCGCGACTTTGGGTTTCGGGAATCTAGTCGTGCCAGCGTGAAAGTCTCCTGATGTGCGATCTTGCGAAGTTTGGAGGTATTCGAGGCATTAACACCTTCACCCCTTCCTCAAATCTAACAGTCGCTACTGACCCTGGATCCTCCTGACTGGACCTCATCTGTTCATCTCCTAAATGAAAGAATAAACCCTTTCTATGCTTGAATCTCGCTATCCTTCTTAAACTTAGGTAACAAAATTCAACCCCTCTGGGCTTCGAGCTCCCAAGGTTCCGAAATATTTGAAATTAACTCCTTCTTTCATAGGATTCCTAGACCCCGGTCACATGAGCCTTCAAATGATTCTTGGGTAATTATCCCTACTCTCAGTCGGGTTTCTAGATACGGCTTGGGTACAGTTCAAAGTCCCTTAGTCTACTGGCCTGAATGAAGTTCCTTCCTAATTCCTCGATCTATTAACTATGGGACAAGGGTGAGGTAAACTCATATTTTTACTGTAACTGTAGCCATTTCAAGGAACTCACTCCAACTCTGGGATGTGAGGTAATTCCCCGGGAAAGGTGCCTTCGAGAAATTAAACCAGAACATAACGATACTCAAGTAGATGGGACAATTCTTAAGGGAACAGACTCGTATTCTGAACTTATTCATTCTATACATAAACCGATTATGGACATATAAGTATAAACATGCATCCATTATTTCCAAATCCAAAACACAAGGCAATCACTTCTCTACAGAAACCATTTATAAGCATATAAACACGAGCATGCATCCAAGATTTTCAATTCAAAACACGAGTCATAAAACACTTATTAGAATCACAAGATGTGATGCGACTGCTGAGAAGGGTGCTCATTTCCACCCAACCATAGGCTCAATCACTACCAATGGATTTATCACTGGCCACCCCCGAGCTTAGGCCACAATGCTTTGAGATTCAATCTCTTACTTCCAGCTCAACGTAAGTTAGGCACAAAGGTTACTCTCCTTCTCCCTATACAGGAATAGACAAGGACGAAGGTTACTCTCCTTCTCATGACTTAGTCTCCATTCCCTGTGATCAAAACTCACTTTTTTTTTCAATCCTTCCTTGGACCCGAGAGTTTCTGCTCTCGTCCCTCGCATTTCCTCGCAGGCCGCCCCCTCTATCCACCATGCTTCCCCTTCTTTCCTCCCTCAGCAAGGTTGCATGTGGCTTGAATCCCCCCATCCATGGTTAGGTCTAGAAGCCATACCGATGGGCAGTCTGCCCCATCCCTCATTAACTCTTGAGGAGGCCCTTCCCACCTACCATCCTGATGGGAATTCATTTATGGGCAGAGGGTTGTTCTGATCTGAGCAACATTAACTCCAACATGGTACTGGTTTAGTGGAGGTTATCACAACCATTCTGGGTCCCCTCCACCACCTTTTTATTAGAAATCGTGGTCTCTCTTTCTTAGCATGTCCCCTCTCTCAACAGTCATGCAACACATTTCTATTATCTATTAAAATAATAGGATTTACATTCATTGAGCTTTATACAAAGGTCCACCAATTAAACACTCACACTTTGAGTTTTCCATAGTTCTTGGCCAATACAATTATATTTATAGACTGTGGGAAACAGGGTGTTACAATTACCTTCCCCTTAAAGGAATCATCGTCATCGATGTTCTATCTACCAATATGATATGTATGTATAGGAGTAAACAAAATCAAAAATGCATGCCTCATGACATCTTCCATTTCCCACGTAGCCTCATCTGGGCCAAAGTGTTTCCATTGCACCTTGACCTGTGCAATGGTTCGATTCTTGAGTGATGTTTCCTTCCTGTCTAATATGCATTGGGGTTCTAGTAGGAATTCTCCCTTAGGTTTCACCTGGATCACAGACCAGTCAATTATATGATTAGCATCATGTACATATTTCTTCAATAAAGAAACATGAAAAACATTATGTGCCTTTACACTGGGAGGAAGTGATAGCCTATAGGCTACAGGTCCCACTCTATCTAGGACTTCAAAGGGTCCACACTATTGAGGTGCCAACTTGGTACATGTTCCCATACTTAGGGAAATCTTCCAGGGTCTAACTCTGAGATAGACATGGTCTTCGTCTTTGAATTCTTCGGGAGTTCTCTTTCTGTTGGCGTAACTTTTATGTCGGTCCTGAGCAATTTTCATATTTTTCCCTATCTGCACTACTAGTTGTTCCATTTCTTTCAGCATGTCGGGTCTGATTGTAATTCTGTCCACTGGATTACTCCAGCTGATTGGGATCTTGCACTGTTTACAATAGAGGGTTTCAAAGGGGCTCATCTTTAAGGATTCCTGATAACCGTTGTTGTAGGCAAACTCTACCAATGGTAGGTAGTCTTCCCACTTCATAGGCTAATGCATTATGTGCATTCTCAGCATGTCCTCTACTATTTGGTTTAGTCTTTCTATTTTTCCATGAGATTGAGGGTGGTAGGTTGTGCTGAATAACAATCTAGTCTTGAAACCGACCATTAGGGATTTCCAAAAGTTTGAAGTGAATTTGGTATCTCTGTCAGATACAATTTCCTTGGGCATGCCATGCTGTCTGAATATCTCCTTCATGAAGATGTTGGCAATATCTATTGCCTTGCAAGTTGACTTGAAAGGGATAAAATGGGAAGACTTACTCAGTTTGTCCACCACGACCATGATGGAATCATCTTTCTTGGTCGACTTTGGTAATCCGGTGATGAAATCCATGGAGATGGTTTCCCATTTCCATTCTGGAATCAGTAGGGGTTGTAACAATCCTGTTGGATGCCGGTGCTCTGCCTTAACTTGTTTGCATTCTAGTCACTTAGCTAAATAGTTAGCTATGTCTTTCTTTAACCCAGGCCCATAGAATTGTTTCCTAGTGGCCATGATAATCTTCTGATATCCCGGGTGACTAGTATATAGTATCTTATGCATTTCTTCCATTATGAACCTCTTCAAGTCATCACAATACATAATATACAATCTATTTCTGTAAGTCAGTAACCCTTCCTCCAACATTTGGTAGCCTTCATACTTCAGCCCTATAGGCTCTTGGCTTAGGTATGAAGTCACAGTCTTAATGAACGCATCTCTCTCTTGTGCATTCTTGATTCTCTCCCCGACATCCATTTTGCAAGTGATTACTGCTACTAAATGAATCATTTTTATACTTCTGCTAAGGGCATCGACCACACTATTTCCCTTTCCTTTTATATGTTTTATTTCGAAATCGAATTCACTTAGGAGAGACTTCCACCTCGCTTGCCTCGCATTGAGTTTTGGTTGATCAAACAGGTGTCTCAATCCACAATGATCTATCATAAGCACAAATCTTCTACCCAGGAGGTAGTGTCTCCACATTTTTAAAGCATGTACTATGGAAGCCAACTCTAGGTCATGGGTCATATAATTGATCTCATTTTCATTTAATTTCTGGGACGTATAGCATATTAAACATCCTTCTTGCATAAGGACTCCTCCGATTCCTTCCTTGCAGGAATTTGTACACACAAGGAAATCATCATACGGGTCGGTAATCTTTAGCACAGGTGCATGGGTCAGGAGGTATTTTAGCTCCTAAAATCTTTCTTTGTATTTTGATGTCCAAATGAATTTAACCCCCTTTTTCTAAAGGGCAGTGATTGGACAACCAATATTGGAAAACCATTTTATGAATCTTCTATAGTATCCTGCTAAGCCCATAAAGGACCTAATGTCAGATACATCTTTTGGGGTAGGCCATTCCATAATGGATCTAATCTTGTCAGGGTCTACTGCCACCCCTTCCTTAGATATGACATGGCCTAAGTAGTGGACTTGCTTCTGAAAGAAATCACACTTGCTAAACTTAGCATAGAGTTGATGCTCCCTTAGTACTTGAAGTAAGAGTCTAAGATGTTCTTCATGCTCATCCCTATTCTTGGACTAGATTAGGATATCATCAATGAAAACCAATACAAATTTGTCTAGAAATTTGCTGAGTACATTATTCATCAAGCACATAAAAGTGGTGTGGGCGTTGGTTAACCAAAATGTCACCACCACAAATTCGTAGTGACCATACCTCCTCCTAAAGGTTGTTTTATGGATATATTCATCCTTAATCCAGACTTGATGGTAGCCAGATCTTAGGTCGGTCTTTGAGAATATGGATGCACCTCCCAATTGGTCGAATAGGTCATCGATTCTTGGTAAGGGGTACTTGTTCTTTATGGTTTCCTTATTGAGTTGTCTATAATCTATTCACAGTCGGAGTGTACCATCTTTCTTTTTCACAAACAGAACGGGTGCTCCCCATGGAGATACACTGGGTCAGATGTAGGCTTTGTCCATCATCTCCTTTAGTTGTAGCTTGAGCTCAACAAGTTCTGGCGTTCTCATTCTGTATTGCATTCTAGATGTTGGTACTGCTCCCGGTGTAAGTTCTATTGAGAATTCAATATCCCTTCTTGGAGGTAGACCTGGTACTTCTTCTGGGAATACGTCCTTGTATTCTATCAATATGGGGTGGTCTTCTAGGTTTGGTTTGTCATCTTCAACGAACTCCAACACCTGTATTGCATATAAGAAACACCCTTTTATGCAATACTTCTTCATTTGAAGGGTCGATATTTGTCTTACTGAGACATGCTTCTGAGTCCCTTGGAGGGTCATCTTTTTGCCTTCTTCGTTTACACATTCGAAGGTTTTATGATAAGAATCCATTTTAGTTTTATGAGCAGCCAACCAGTCCATACCAATAAACAAGTCATAAGATCCCAAGGGAAGTATGTTAAGGGTCGCTTGGGTGGGTAATCCACCCATGATGAATTGGTAGGATGGTATAGCCTCTGCCACCTTTATTTTGGTCCCAGTGGCTAGTTGTACCAACCATGGTTTAACATGTCTAATTGGTTGCAGTTTACACCTATTGGCAGTCTGGGGTGATACATAAATCAAATTAGAACATCGGTCAATTAAAATAGAAATTGGATGGTTGGAGATCATACCTTCCAGCTCCACTACTGAAGCTTGGTGGTCGTCTTGATTATTGTTCAGGGCTGCATAGATTCGTGGCATGATCCTAGCCACGTCATTGACGGTGGTAGCTTATTGGATATTGTCGACCCCATTACTGTTTTTTTGTCTGTGTGGGAAGTTCCTCAATTTATGATTTTCTCCACAACCCCTACATTTTAAGGGTTCCTTCTTTAGGTTATCGGTCTTTATGGGGGCTGTCTGAAAAGGTTTATTTCCACTTTGAGAGGGGGAATTTTTCTGATATACACATCTAGCAGGAAGGCTCCTCCTAGAATCCTTTCCATAGTTCTTAAATCTTGAAGAGTTAAACCTTTTCTTTTGGAATCCCAAACTATTCTTTTTCTTCCAATCCTCATGGGGTCTTGTCTTGTTCCCAAACTGTTCATAACAATACCTTGCCTTCCGGATATCTTCTTCTAAGGTCCTTGGTTCGTCGAACTCAATCCTATCTCGGTAGGTCTGAGGTAACCACTAATGAACCACAACATTTTTTCTTTTTCATATTTTATGTAGGGTAGATACCTCAGTAGTTCAAGGAATTTATTGACAAATTCCTCTATGGTGAGCTGCCCCAGCTAGAGTTCATAGAATTCCTTCGTTTTCCCATCCATGTATTTTTCTGATAGATACAACTTCCTGAAGTATTTATCAAACTGTTTCCATGACAAGCCCTTCTCATGGATTCCTTTCACATTCCTAAGGTCTTCCCACCATATGGAATCCTTTCCATTCAGGTTGAAGATGGTTATTCGAGCCTTCAAGTTTTCAAAGTAGTCATGGACTCTGAAATACTTCTTTAAACCAAGCAGCCAAGCTTCCGCCTCTTCTCCCTTATTTATCTCTCTCTCGAAAGTGGGTGGTTTGGATTTTTGAACTCTTTAGGACCACAACTTTTGGAACGCTTATGTTTCCTTCCTTTCTTATGAGAATGTGAGCTGACCTTGCTACTAGACGGCCCTTCGAGGTTGTCATCTTCCTTTCCATAGGACTCTCTCAATGATTTTCGCCTGCCTCTAGATTGGACCTTCTTTGCGATACTTCTCCCAGTGGGGTCACTTATGGAGTCATGTTTTCGGATCTCAGGTGGACTCTAACCTCTCTTCTTGTGTCTTCGGTCTTCATGATTGGTTGCGGGTTCATGCTCCAGTTGCCTCTATATTTCAGATAATCTCTGTAGCAAGACTACATTAATTTTTGTTTGTTTCTCTTGCTCCTTTATCAATCTCTCGTTGTCGACCTTGAAACTCTGTAGCTCGGCCTTGAGGCTTCTTACATTTTCATCCAGATCTAGAGGGGTTTCCACCACCCTCCTATCATTAGATTCCTCGTCTGTAATGTGGGAAACATCCCCCACTTCATGAATTATTGAATTTTATACCCTACGAGTCAGCGAAATGTCGATATCTTGCCACGTGCCCTCCTTAATGGATGAACATGATGAAGTCACGATTTTGCATATCCTGAGTTCGCAGAACTCTTACCTCTGATTTCCCGAGTCACAAAATCCTGACAAGGTTAGATTTATGGTTCATCTTCCTCCTTCGATCAACTGCCAGGATGAACTTTGACACTCTGACCTTCAGGAGTTTCTACAACTCTTGCCTTCGAAATTCCCAACATGTGAATCAATGAAATGTTGATATTTTGCCGCGTGTCCCTTTCGATGGATGGCTCAAGTCATATCACAATTTTGCGTATCGCAAGTTCCTAGAGCTCTACCCTTTTACTTTTCTGATGTGCAAGTCAACGAAACACTGATCGCTCGCCACACATCCTTCCCAACACTAATGGATAGGATCATCTCCCCTCTTTCCCTTGCAACACGGTCCCGATGATATCGAAACTTCAAGACTTGGCAAGGTCCATTCTCTTGTGTACTTTCAAAGGGTTTAACCCTCATGTACCTTTCCTGGATCCAATGGTTATTGTTCCTTGCATTCAGATCTGATGGTCAAGGAGGATCTCTATAGATCCTCAGATCTACAATCCAGATCACATCGTGACTTTGGATTTTGAGAGTCTAGTCGTGCCAACGTGAAAGTCTCCTGATGTGTGATCTTGCAAAGTTTGAAGGTATTCAAGGCATTAACGCCTATGCCGTGAGATCGGAAGAGCGGTTCAGCAGGAATGCCGAGACCGATCTC
>CBVK0100069228.1:0-14988 GCA_900067695.1 Picea abies
TGCTTCTCACAAATCCCAAACTAAGGATGTATGTGTCAAACTTATGGTACCACATCCTTGGCAATTTATTTATACCATAAAGGGATCTTTTGAGTTTTCACACCAACTATTGCCCACCCTTTACTACAAATCCTTCAAGTTGTTTCATGTATATTTATTCTTCCAGGTCCCCATGTAGGAACGTTGTCTTCACATCCATTTTTTTGTCTCCATATCAAATGCTGCATCCAAAGACATTAGTAATATAATGTAATTTATTTTTGAAATAGGGAAAAAAATATCATCGAAGTTGACTCCCTCGAGTTGGGAATATCCTTTCGCTATCAATCGATCTTTTAACTTCTCCACATGTCCTATGTCATTCATATTCTTCTTGAACACCCATTTACTACCGATGAGATTTCTTCCACTAGGTAACTTGAATAAATACCATGTCTCATTATTTTACAAGGATTCCATCTCTTTGACCATGGCATCCTTCCATATTTTACCCTCTATTGAGTCAACTGCCTCACCAATCGACTAGGGATTATCGTCGATGGAAATTAACACAAATGAGAAAAAAAATTCAAGTAGACTATACCTTTCAACTGGTTTTCTTACTCTTTCTTACATGCTTACCACCAGATTCTATTGTTTCACCTCTTCCTCAGATTTAGTCGACTCATCTGAATCATCTTCTTCATTCCTTAGTTTAAATTGCACCGTATCAGGATTATTCTTGGTCTAAAAAACTTCCTCAGGCTCGGATTTACCTCCGACTTCTCTAAATACCACATATTGAGTATACACTATTCTCCTTGATGCAAGATCCTAAAGCTTATATCCTTTCATCCATTCTTTGTATCTGATGAAAATACATTTGACTTACTTCTTGTTTGGATTGCTCCTCTTTTCTTTGGGAACATGCTCAAAGGCATCACAACCAAATACTTTGAGATGTTCCACCAAAAACTTCTTACCAGACCATACCTCATTTGGATTCGTGTTGACTAGCATTGACGAAGGAGACATATTCACTGGATATCTTGTAGTCTCGACTGCCTCTGTCCAAAATTCTTGCATGAGACTAGCACCACTGAGCATGCTCCTTTCCTTCTCCATCAACGTTATGTTCATTCTCTCGACAACTCCAGTTTTTTTTGGAGTTGATGGCATGGTATTTTTTCGTACTATGCCACACTTATTATAGAACTGATCAAATTATTTTCCACATATTTTACCACCATTTTCAGTTCTCAACACTTTAATCCTCTTCTCTAACTGGTTTTCCCTAAGAGATTTAAACTCCTTAAATCTATCGAAAACCTCTAGTTTCTTCCTCAAGAAATATATCCATGTATTCCTGGAAAAATCATCTATGAAGGAGACCTAATATAGGGATACACAAAGTGAAGGAACTGTAACCAGGCCAAACAAATCACTATTTACTAGTTCTAGAATCCCATTTTCCCTTATCACTCCAGATAGGAACCTCACCCGACTTTGTTTCCCATATATGTAAGGTTAAAAAAAGTCAACTTCTAAACCAAATTAAGGAAAAACTTCGACCATACCTTTTCTTTGCATATATCAAAGTCCTTTTTCTCCAATGTGTCCCATCCTCTCATGCCATAACTTGGTCGGGTCGAGTTCATCATGTCTTGTCGAGTCAGTTTGAACTGACCTAGCTTGAGTTGAGTTGAGTTGTTTCGACATCAATTTGAGTTGATTCAAAGTCGATTCGAGTCAAATTCGAGTCGATTTGAGGAGAAATGATGTTGTTGTATCCACTTGAGTCGACATTCCCTAACAACTTGTACATGGTACCAATCTGAACTCATTTCATCAAGACCATCACACCTCTTACCATATTACACAAATCCTTCTGACATAGAGTATGCACACCTGCATCACTCATATTATAGACATATATTATGTTTTTTTCCAAACCTGGAATGTGAAACACACCTGGAAGGGTTCTTTTCCTCCCATCCTATAGTTTCAATTAGACTCTTCCCCATCCAAAAATTCTGGTTTTTGATTCGTTCCCCAAGAACACATCACCCCCATCATAATGTTCATATTCATATAATTTTTTTTTTTATGTGGTGTCATATGATAAGATGCTTTAGATTCAATCAACCCAACATCTTGATCTAAATGTGTACTAGTCAACACTAGGTACACATCACCTCCCTTCTCTAAGGTCGTATTTCTCTCAGTTGATTGCTTCTCTTTGGATCTGGAACTACCTTCTATTTCCTTTGACTTACAATCATTTTTATAATGATCAACTTTACAACATTTCCAACATCTTTATTTTGAATAAACCAGGGATTTAGATCTACCATTAGAATGATACTTTCTACTCAATAATTTTGCTTTATCACTGTCTACCGATCGACCTCTCACTACTAGAGCATCTTTGGTTGATCCTTCCATGTTATTCCTTCTCATTTATTCTGACAAAAGAGAAGCAATTGTTTCCTCTAGTTCTAGTGTGGTTGTATTACTCCCAATAGCCACAACTAAGTTATCCCATGAGTCTGGAAAAGAACATAATAGGATGATACACTTCTCCTCATCAGTGATCTTTATATCCACAGATGATAATTTTCTTAACATAATATTAAACACATTTAAATGATTATTCATCGAAATTCCATCAATCATCCTCATAAGATACATTTTATTTATGAGAAACAACTTATTTATTAGAGATTTTGACTGGTATAATCTTTCCAACTTGTCCCATAGTTTCTTGGCCAAATCTTCACCTGAGACATTCAACAGTGCCAAATCTGCAAGACAAAGTCATACCGTGCTTCTTTCTTTTCTTTAAGGTTTTTCCCATTCTTCCTTCGACATGCCTGTGGACTGGGTTCCTGGACATACCACTTTCCATTGCTATCTATCTACATGAAGATATTCCATTTTAAGCTTCCAAAGCTCAAAATTATAGCCATTGAATTTTTCTATCTCTATTCTGGAAATTATCACCATTATTTACCATGATCTTTAACACAATTTATGACTTACGAATCTTACTGTACATAGGGTTTAGTTCTCATATTCAATATTTTCAAATCAAGATATGACATACTCACCAAATCATTACACCACTCTAATAAATCACTTTTAAGGTCAAACTTATTCTATGATACCACACTTATTCTATGATACCACATGTCAGGAAATGAAAGACACTTCCACACTAATCCTAGAAGCAGAGAAGATAAATTTAATCAAGATGTCAAATGACACAAGAAATCACACAGTACACCAAGATTTTACCCTAGAAACCCTTAACTGGGAAAACCAACATTCCTTTGAGAATTATTCTCTCATGTTGTCTTATTCAACCAGAATAAAAGGTTACATGTCTAGCCTTGGTCCACACCTAAGACACAATAAACACCATACCCTCTTACACAAGAAATAACATACCTGTAGCCAATTCGGCTTACATATGCATGACCAACAACCTACAATTACACATGTATTAAGCTACAAATGTGCATTCTATGATTACCTTACAAAAAAATCCTTTATGGCCTTACAACATGTCTATTTATAGGATTTACAATAGGAAAACCCTAAATATTAGCACCCAAAAATGGTTACAAATCCATGCATATCACTCGATACAAATCCCTCAAATCATGAGATTATGTTATAGTCGACTCCAAGTCGGGTTTACCAGTAGAATACAAGTATCAGTCTCTAGTTGGTCCTCTCACACTTGCACTTTGACCTATTGTTCATCGAATTTTCGTCGATATCTTCATCTTCGACTTTACCCGATTGACTTGCTCGACCTTTGACTTACTTTCGATATACCTCAACTTCGACCTGTTGTCGATCCACCTCGACTTCAACTTACTGTCGATGTTGTCGATGCTATCAATCTACCTCGACTTTGACTTTTAGTTGATTCACCTCAACTAGAATTTCACTGCAAATAATATAACAACCCAATAAAATGGTTGCGCAATATCAACCCTCTACTTCAGGAAGCTATAATTATGTACTTATGTGTAAGGAAAATATTGAACAGGTTTTCATAACAGCATGAACCAAAGACTAGTCTTTTTCCAATGTAAGTGTTGTTTATCAACCTTCTACCACTCCTCTTTCATATACATCTCCTTCACCTACTATTGGTCCTCTTCAGATTGATCGACCTAGTTCTGACACAGTGATCCGACCACCTCCGAAAGGTGTTGTTCGTAAATTGTATTTTAATCCGCATGCACGAGCTTCTCAAAAATACAATATTTTAGAAGACATATCTCAAGAACCCTCTACAATGTCGGCCCTCGAAGTCCTCCAGAGTTTCCCTGTGCAATGAAGAGCATTATTGTTGGCCATTGGTGGAGTTTATTTGGGTGATGTGAATATTATAATTTTTTATTTCAAAAACCCATCTTCGAAGACTTCCCCACCAACTTACTTTTCAAATTCAAGTTATTGTGTAGGAGAAAACCATTTTTTGTACTATTATTGACGAAGGAGCCTCAACCTGCATAATGTCCATCAGTTTTTGGAAAGATATCAGTTTTCCTTCACTCAATAAATAACCTACTACATTAAAATCTTTCAATGGTAGAGGATTTAAACCCTTTGGAGTACTCAATGTGTTTCCAATCGAGTTAGAAGGAAATGATCATTGTTGAGGTAGAGGTGGTCGATGCACCCCTGAACTATAACCTTTTACTAGGTTGTAGATATATTCATTCCATGTCCTCCATATTTTCTACCTTATTTCATGTACTCCATTTCCCTCATCAAGGAAAAATAGTCACGGTATACCAACTTGCCAACTTTAATTCTAATTCATGCATTGGAAATGTTTCATTAATTGAAAAAAGGTCATCTGCTTACGAGGATGTTGGGGTGGGTATTTTAAAAGATTCATCACCAATGGGAACTTTTCCTCTCCCCCCAACCGATATTTCTATGCTCCTGCCGCTCAACATTCCTCCTATTGTCATTCAAATAAACATGATTTCCACTGGTGCTAATAATTCCCTTGAATCATATGATCCTTGTATAGTACCCAATCCTACACAACATGAGATATATGGAAACCAAATGCCACTTAGTCTGATTGATTTCACTATCAAGCCATCCAATCCACCTATGTGTCCGGCTCTGATATTGTTGATCGATTGAATCCGATTTTAGATGAATACTCTCATTCCTCTTGGCTTATTTCTACTTCATCTCTTGATCCTTTTGATGATAGTCCCCCACTGATGAAATTATCATGGAGATTATGTCTCTGGAGGATACTCCATGGGATGATGGTCATCATCGTTCCTCGTTTCTCCCTGAGCTTGAGACTATTGAGAATCATTTAGAATCTTCATTTCCATTTGAGGAAATTGTGATTTCCCAAACTCCCATATTAATCCATGATGTTTTATCTGAAGGGAATTTAGGGAATATCTCCATTACTATGCCAATTAATATTTCGGTAAACCATGAGGTTGTGGAAAATATTCATATAGGTTCCTCTTGTTCCTCGGATGAATTTTGAACTTACACAACCTTATTCCAAGAATTCAACGATTTATTTTCTTGGTCTTATGAAGAAATGCCTAGTATCGATCCAAAAATTGTCATTCAAAAAATTAAGACATATCCCGAAGCCAAGAATATTCGGAAAAAGCTTTGTCCTCTTCATCCATGAAAATCCATTGCTATTAAATCCTAAGTTGAAAAACTTCTTAAAGACAATTTTATTTATCTTGTACCTCTGAATGATTGGGTTTTCAATATTGTTCCCTTCACGAAGAAACAAGGAACGATCTATGTATGTATTGATTATAGGGATATTAATCGGTCTTGTTTGAAAGATAATTATCCAACCCCTTTTATCAACCAAATAGTTGATGACTGTGCCAACAATGAAATATTCTCATTTATGGATGGTTTTTTCGACTATAATAAAATAAACATACTGCCATCAGATTAGCATAAAACTACTTTTATTTGTCCTTGGGGTACTTTCGCCTATCGAAAGCTTCCTTTCAGACTTAAGAACACTGATGCTAATTTTCAATGAGCCATGTCTTATGCATTTCAAGACATTAATCATAGTTTTCAATGATATATTGATGATTTTCCTTCACATTCCATGCGACGTCAAGATCATCCACAACATCTATGTGCCATATTCCTTAGGTGTCGACATTACAATATTCGCTTAAATCCACATAAATGTGTATTTTGTGTGGAATAAATATGCCTTTTAGGTTTCATTGTATCCAAGAACTAGATCCATGTTGATCCCTTGATTATTGAGGCCATATTGAAGTTATCTCCTCCTTCAACATTACACCAACTCAAAAGTTTTCAAGGGAAGGAAAAATGTTTACGGTTGATTCATTCCAAACTACATTGAACTGACCACAGGTTTTACTCACCTTCTTAAAAAATGGGTTCCTTTTGTTTCGGATGACATTTCTCAATAGACATTTGATGCTTTGAAGCATGCGTTGACTCAAACCCCATTGTTACATGCCCCCAATTATAGTCGAGATTAAATTTTGTACATTACTACTTCTGACAGTACCACTACTATGGTACTTGTCCAATAGGATGAATCACTTGATGAAAATTTGATCTACTATTTAAGTAGGAGTCTTACCACTTCCTAAATCAAATATTCACATACAGAGAAATTTGCATTGGTCGTTGTTCAAGTTGTCCAATGTTTTTGTCACTACATCTTATTGCATAAAACCACCGTCATTTCTTATTGCAACCGCATGCAACATATTCTGACTAGGGAAGTGATGGGGGGGGGGATAATCCAAATGGATTGTTATGCTACAAGATTTTGATTTGGAATTTGAGAAATCCAAGTTAAAGAAATATTTGGCTTTTGTTGAGTTAATTTGTGACCTTCCCTCGGCTGAAATAGAAATTGTGGCAGAAGATTTGATTCCTGATGAATCTTTTTTTCTGATCAGTTCCTCATATCCCTAGTACGAAGACATCATAATCTATCTCCAGACCAAAAAATTTCTACCTTATTTGACTAGTACTAAAAATCATCATATTCAATACCAAACTCGATAATACATTATTGTTTGCGATACCCTTTGTCGTCGTGGTGTTGATTCTATTTTTAAATGGTGTTTAACACATGAAGAGGATGAGAGAGATCTTAATGAATTTCATGTTGGAGCATGTAGTGGTCATATTTCTAGGTAAGACATTGTCCAAAAAATTCTACGAGCCGAATATTTTTTTTCATCACATTTTAAGGATTTCATCCTTGTGGTCCAAAAGTGTCATGTGTGTCAGATATATAATTATAAGTTGTTTGCACCTCCTGCTTCTCTTCACCCTATATTTTTTGCTAGTCCATTTGATAAATGGGGCATTTATTTCATGACATGTAATCCTCACTTGACTAGGGGGGATGGGTATATTATTGTCCCCCTAGATTATTTCACTAAGTGGGCCAAGGCGATGCCTACATTCAATAACACCAGGAAAATGAAGCCCTTTTTCTTTTTAATCACATTATTGCTCGATTCGATGTGACCCAAGCCATTGTCATCGATAATGGCACTCATTTTCAAAAGTACATGATGTCAGAATTAACCACCAAGTTGGGTTTACAACATGAAAACACAATGCCTTACTATTTTCAGGCCAATGGCTAAGTCGAAGCCATAAAAAACGTTTTGACAACAATGCTTCGTAGGATGATAGGGATTGAAAAATCGAATTGGCATACAATGATTTTTTTGGAATTATGGGAATATCGAACCTCGGTAAAAACAACCATGAGTTTTACACCATTCCAACTAGTATATGGTTTAGAAGCCTTGCTCCCAATTGAATGTGAAATACCATCCTTGAAACTAGTCGTCGAATTACTTCCCAATACTACCACTGAGGAAGAACGTCTTTTATACTTGACACAATTATAAGAAACTTTTCATGGCATCACTCTATCTAATAAAACCCATAAGAAAAGTGTCAAATATCAGTATGATAGAACTCTTAGACCACCCATGTTCTCTGTAGGAGACTTGGTCCTGTTATATGATCAAGATTGTGAAATGTTGGGGGTAGGTAAATTCGAGCCCATGTGGCATGGCCCTTGTATCATTAAATGTGTATTAGAGAAAGGAACCTATGATCTAGTGTATTATGATGGGATTCCTTTGGGTGAACTCCAGAATGGGATTTACTTGAAAAAGTACTATGCCTAGATTCACTCTACATAAGTTCTTTGTATATGTTGTACCATATTTTTGGTGTGTTATATTTTTGTTTTTGCAATCAAATTCTATATATCATTGTTTATCTTTCATTGTTCTTGATTTGCATATATCGATGCACCCTTTAACTTACATTTTGCATCTACTTCATGGGAAATCTACACGCCTACTAATGACTTGGTAAGTCTACGTGGTATATTCCTTGGTCGTGAAACTAACAATATCGTGGCATATAACACAATCATTGAATTGATGACTGAAGACATTTCACTTGGCATTCGTCGCTTAGTTGTTCGACTAGAATCTCAAATTGTATTACTGTAGTTAAGTAACATGTAATCTATCAGAAGTCCTACTCTGTTACAAGTATATTTAAGGGTTTGTCTCTTGGAAAGAGAGTTTGACTATTTAGAATATCAACACATTCTAAGAAATATAAATATATTAACAAATTCTTTGGCTAATTATGTATTCGATAGACATTTGCAAAATTTGTAAAAAATTCAAACACATAAAACATTGTATAAAATAAGTCGATTTAGAAGTCATTTTGTATTAAGATTTTAGCAAAATGTTTACAAAATGTGTTGAGACAAAACAAAGCCTGTGGATTTTATATATCGCTACATGCTGATAAAAAAGCAAATAAAAGGCTTATAGTCATCTTGAGGAAGATGATGCTAATGGTAGCATACTACTTCCCTAGCCACCCTTCGAAGAAAATGACCCATACGTCTAGAGATTCCAGCAATGTGACGTTGATGACGCCTTGGTAGATCCTCCACCGACATGTATGGTATATCCAAAGTGATTCCTTCAAGGTTATTCTCTATATCCTAGATTTCTTCTAGTGTTTGATGATTGTGAGAAACTAATGCACCCAGTTCACCTCGCTTCTAGATCAAAAATGTTCCAGCTAGCGTGACTGGTCCAACATATGCATGAAAAAAGTAATATTAGTCTCTTAACATGAAAAAAAAAAAATTAATATCAAAAACAAATAAAAATAAAATATGTGAAAATGTCCTTTTACCTAATTCATTCCAATGGAACACCTCTAGAAGGACCAAATCTAGATCTCCTTAGAAATCCATCCCTGCATATGCATAGTCCTCGATCATAATGAGTTGTTTTCTCATCCATTTGAAGAATATTGGTTCATATGAGATGATAGGACCATCATCATGGTGTGACATTATGTCTACCCACCTCTTCATATGAGACTCTCACGGGGCAAGATCATCTAGATATATATCTTATGGATGCATCACTGGAACCATTTATAGGAAGAAGGACACCAAAAATGAACCATAGTCAAATTGTTTCATATAAACTGTTTTACATTTTTTCAATTGATCCTTCATATTCTTGAGGAGTACTTCACACCAGTTAAAAAATATAGGATCCATACATTCTAGGGAATACTACATTTGGGCGTTAGTGGAAAAATTTGGAGCTACACTTCCGATAGGCTCGGTAATAGTGAGAACACTTTCCTTAATGGATGATCCATGACCTCCTTAATCGATATTTTCCCACTACTTTTTCTGGTTCCATTGGTATAATAATCTTCAATGTACCATTAAGTGGTTATACCACCTATTATTGGTCCAACTAAAGAAACTTAGGCTCCTTGTCTCGAGACTCTAGTCAGGAAATAAATATCTTCTACCTCTATGGTAAGCGTGTGAACTCCAAACCATAAAAGAAGCTCATATGTGTCCCACATTCTTACTAAATGTTCCAATAGTTGGACCTAGGATATCATACCTGAAACCAGGAAGAATTTATCCAATACACACTCCTAGAGTGTGAGAATAGTATTTGGGTCATTAGTCGCCATCTGTTCTCCCATTTCTTTCTCTCTTTCCCTCCATTCCAACATCTTGACTAGTAAAAAATTTTGTAAACATTGAGTGAAAAGTTGATTAGACACTGGCATCCAAGATTTTCAAGCTCCACAATGTTGAATGCAAATTTTTTTTTTGGTTTTACGGGTGTTGCACCCTATTTTTACACAGAGAGAGACATTGTCACACTTCTAGATAAGGTATGAATGTGACACTCTTAAGTGTCATATTCCTTGATATGGGGGCCCTGCGACACCTATGTGATGCATTTTAGGGTTTGAAAAAAGAAAAAAAACATCTAAAATTAGATTGGAATGAAAAAAGTGGAAACGAAATTGAAGAGAAGAGAAATATCTCTTACCTAGTGGAAACATAATTGAAAATCGTCCACAGACTTGTTCGGAATCACCACTTGAAAAATCAGCTACAATGAGGGTTTTTCTCACTCTTGAAAGGTAAAAATTAAATGGTAAAAATAAAATTACTTTTACCCCTTTTTGACAAAGAATTTGGATATTATTAATGGTTTTTTTTTTAACCATTTTATATAATTTTTCATTGGTTGATATAAGTTTTAAGTGGATATGATGGTTCTAACCCTAATTTGTGCATATTACAGGTAAAAAATGGGACATAAGTTGTACTCGAGTGTGAGTTTTCTTTAATCTCTTTTCAAAACCTTGAAATACGAAAATTTGGCTGAGCAAACTTGCTTCCTTTAAGTCTCATTAAATAATTTGAAAGATCATCTATTCAATATTAATTTAACCCTTTTCTGGGCCGAGTATGATTAATTACGAAAATAGAATACTCTAGTCAATCATGGCTAAAAGAGTTCTCTAGGTATTATTTTATACTTTTTTAGACTTGGGAGAATAAACTTACGAAAAAGTCAATCTTGGAGTTTCCTTTAAGGGTTTTTCAAAATCCCTAAAGATGAAAAACCATTGAGTTTAATTTATCTGGACTCGTAAAATGTACATTGAAAGACCCATCGAACCACTCCTTCCTATTGTTCATTAAAAAAAAATCCAAAAGACTCATTCGAAGGATGAGATTATAGTACAATCATATGTTATCCTCCTCAAGCTTGTGTAAAAATAAAGAGGTACTCACCAGAAATGGTGGGGGGAAATTGGGAAGGGAACTTGTGTAAATTATGTATTAATTTTTGGTAGCAATTCATTCTTGAACATGACACTCTTTCACTCCTCATGTTAGATTGGGAAATACACTTGTCTCTGATTGATGATGCTTCTCCCCAAATGTATACTTTGTTCTATGATCCTCCTTTTGAGTCATTGATACCAAGACAATTATCATGTCATCAATATGTTCAAGAGAATTCCAATTAGAAAAATATTTCTATTACATCAACCATTTTTGTAGTCTTTAAGCCTTTTATAGTTTCATCCATCCCTGAGTCAGTCCCCAGTCACTCTATACTCTAATCTACTTCAAATATTTGTACATGTTTCACATTTTTTATGGGGGATACATCAAGGCTCTCCTGCAGTGAATCACTTCCTATCAACTTCAACACATTATATAGGAAGTTGGTTTAGATACTTTACAATACCTTGGAACTTTCCTGCCTCAATGACAAGTTTCCTTACATTCGATGATAGGTTTTTCATCATTTACCTTTGATCAAATTATTCTATGAATTCTCAACATCAAATCATTTATTCACACTCAATATAATTTACTTGTGTACCTTAAGGGACATTGTCATCATTGATGGTTTCTTTCATATATGTTAACAATTTTCATAATTGACCGATAATTAGATGATTTCTACCATGTTCAACTTCGACACCTTTATTCACATGGTTATATTTGTACTATGGAATGGCAGAGATGAAGACCTCAAATCATATCATATAGATATGGGCTACGATGGATTATTTTGAGTATGTACTGTTGCATAGATCCACAATGTATGTTTCGTGGCTATGTTCAAATTTGAGTCTTTATAACATAGATCCACAGTGTATTTGGTGGGTATGTTTAGATTTGGGACATAATGACATGGATCCATGGTCTATCTTTGGTGGACATGACCTATGATACCTGACATGGATCTTTTGTATGTAAGAAATTATTCTTTGAGTCATTTGTATTATGAGTATGGGAATATATACCTGAGTAATTATATTGTAATTCCTTGTTTGTTGTTGACAGGTATCCAATCGATGTGTTCTTTGTTTCAATACCCACACGAAAAAGTATTTTAGCTATCAACACGTTCTAGATTCATACTTTTGGGGGAATTTTGTTACACATTATTTTGTTACAACTGATAATGTTCACTTACTTTCCATCATCCAAAGCTTAAAATTCATGATCATTGAAGGAAGACCTTTCCTTGAAAGAATCTAGAATGTATTTAAAAACACTTTTTGTGAAAGTGTCGCATGTTGAACCACTGCAACATGCGAAACTCTTAAGTTTCACATTTTGTATCACAACAACATGCGACATTGTCTCATGTTGCTAGTTCACAGGGTGTGACACTGTTTGAAAGGGAGGAAAAAGAAGAAATTCTCAAAATTTCTAGAAGAGAAGCTTTATATATGAGGTGTCCTCCGATCGATTTGGATATCACCCGTACTCCTTATTTGGGGTTATCCTAACCTCTTATCCTAAACTCTTCTTCAATCTATAAAAGGAGACTTCTCACATGAGAAAAGGCTAATACCTAATGGAGAATAAGTAGTAGTGAAGACTGGTTGATATCTTTAGCTTCTGATTTGTTATTAAAATATTGTTCTTTGGCCTTGAGAGATTCTTGTGTCAAAGTTTCTAGTTGATGGTGATGGAATTCATGGAAGCAATTTGGGTATTTGAGCAATGAATCGTTGGAAAGAGCCTCACAACATCAAGGCATTGGTTGTAACTCTTCCATTATTATTAATACAATAACATGTTTCCTTTCCTATAAAGATTGTTCATTGCAAATTTTATTTATTACATTTCTCCTTGGTCATTTTTATAGATTTGTTGAAGTACTATTGTTTCTTTCACTATTTATCATGTTCTCTTATGCAGGTTTCCATTCAAAAACCTTTGGATCAAGTTAGGAGCTACAATTAGAGAGGAAAACTGTCGATAAAAAGATATTATTCCTTACTTATCAATATTTTGATTGTATGAATCTAAGGAAAGTAATATGATCTGTGCTATTTTGTTCTAGCTTTGGGTTCCTAAGCTAGGGAGATTGGTCTATGTACACATTGATTAATTTTTCCGATAACAATAACTAAATTTTCAGAAAAGGGCATAAGAATGTACCTAGAATCCTACGTTTAAAGTAGATCCCACTTGTTGTATTTCACTATGGAAGTCCTTCACAACAACCTTATAAAAGTCCTGCAGACAAAGAAGTATGAAACAACACTAAATTAGTTATCCACTAACTAACTCAATATGATTGATTTAAATTCAATGTTATATTAAAAATAACACACACATAATATCATCAGAATCATAAATCAACAAAAAGAATGGGACATGAATGAGAGTTCCTTTATTGTTAATAGAAAAAGGGTCAGTTACAACCTGTAACCATTGTAGTATGATCCTAGAACCAAGCCCCAAGTTCCTCTACCCAAGGTTGATGATGTATAGGAGTTCCTCCAACACTCTGCGCTCTAGAAGGTGCAATGAAGACAAAGGTATTCTTCTTGACAAGATAAGAATAATGAAAATTATGGAAACAAGGGCTTCTAGGAAATGGGGACAATCTTAGACACTAGGGAAACAAGGCACTTGCAGGACAATCTTCAAAATCCCAACATAAGGATGTATTTCTTGACTATGTTTTTTCTCCACCCCAAGGCTCTCTTTTATACTCCATTTTGATGGTTGGAGTCATTATGTATGAGATTTAGGAGGTTATGGAATGGAAAAACCAATAAAATCTTCCCGAAATATCGAGATTATATATTTTTTATCCAAAATTAACACGTGTGCGGGTTTCTAACTTGGAACCCACGTACATATGCAATTTTCTTTAAGGAAAGTCATGTATAGTTTGATAAATGAAATTTTTAAATATGTTTTTGAGGAGGAAAAAGGGGATTTAATTCCTGCAAGTGGGGAAAGGGATGTAACATAATCCAATCAGTCATCATATGTATGTATAGTGGAAAATGATGCTACAACAGATGCCCCCTAATGGGTGAGGTCAGAAGGGAAATTGGTGGCCAAAATAAATTACAAAATTCATGAGATAGTGGAGGGGTCATTGGGTAGGAGTAGTTTAATACTAGTCCTGGAACAATACCTACAACATAAAAAAGTAAGATACTTTCTTATCAAGTCAGGAATTCCCATGCTTGAGTGTGATGTAAGCATGGTGAAAAGTCAAATACCTTGTGGATCCATGAATGATAAAAATATAATTGATGTCCATGGCCACAAAAAATATACACAATGGATCCATGTAATATATATGGAAATAGTAATCATATCCATGAAATGTACATAGTGGATCCATGGAAATGTAGATGATAGCCACAAATGGATACAAAATGGAGCTATGTCTCAGGATCAAATTAGAGGATATATGGAGCCAATTAAGTGAAAAAATTGATCCTATGTAAGTATTGATGTCACTGAGTGTGGTACAATCAATATAAGTCATGTAGGAACAAAAAACATTTGTTTCTCGTACTTCACTAAAAGTTTTCAATATGATCATCATGGTACAAGTCTGTACTATATGAATAAAGGTGTTGAAGTCAAACATAGTGAGACATTGTTACACGGGAAAAACTCTCTATGGCCAAGGGTAAACCACAACAGACAGGTATGACTGCAAAAATCAACTCAAATCCAACATATGCTATATAGACCAATGTGCAATATAAGAAAGAGGCCTACCTCGATCCAATGTTTGATGATGT
>CBVK0100069229.1:0-14988 GCA_900067695.1 Picea abies
ATCCAACTTCTACATCTAATATCATCACAGTAAGTATTTTCTTATTTCTAATACTATCCAATATTTTCTTATGTCTAAAGATCCCAATTATGAATAGAGCAGCTTATGTCTAATACTATCCACACACAAAAAAATTCCTTTTTCATGAAAAAATTGATAACGTTTTCATAAATTATAATTATTTTAAAATAATTAAAACTGCTGATTTTCAGAATGTCACCTGGAACTATACTTAGCTCATTATAACTAGAATTTAAGCTCCAACCGTTTTTTATAATTTTCAATATATTGGCTAATTTTCAGGATCTACTACTTCGAACTATGCATAGTTCATCATATACTCATATCTGCACAATAATTTAGTTTTAGAATTCTTGTTCCTTTCCATTCTAAATCGATAGAGGCGTACATGATATGGTTGATTTCAGTTACATTCACACCACGTCATAGGAGGCCTACAGTTTCATTATCATGATCTTATACAATGTAGTGCTATGGTCTCTCTTAACATGAGTGTTATTAGAATCGGCCAGTCAACTGGTTTGACCACCAATTTGGTTTGAATCGGCTGAGTCCCATTCTACCATTCTACTAAGTCGAACATGACTCATTTGAGTCCCATAATTGTGAGTAGGCCGCCTACCCCTAACACATTTATTCAGCCATTGATTCTGAAAATCAATAAAACATTCCTGAATTAGCTAAATGAAAAAGCAAAGCAATGGTAGTGGCAATTGGAGTGCCAATTGATAACACCTTAGCTTCTAGGAATGACGAAAGCAGGTTAAAGAAGAAGAGAGCAATGGTAGTGGCAATTGGAGTGCCAATTGATAACACCTTAGCTTCTAGGAATGACGAAAGCAGGTTAAAGAAGAAGAGGCAGCTCTCACTCGGGCTGCAAACAACTCTGAAAAAAGAAGATTATGATTTATGTGGCCTCTCAGTCTTCCCTCGTAGTAGGATATCTTCTGATTTATGTTGGTCATTGACGAACAGTTTTAGCAGAGCTCCATAAATGTTCCAAATCTTCCATTGACTTTACCATGGATAAGATCTCCACAGAGAAACAAACCTTAGTTTCAAAGCATTTGGACACTTGAAAACTATTTAAGGCAAGCTGTCTAGTTGTTCAAGATAGTCATGTTCGTAGAGAGCCATAAGTAAAGAGCAGACGTGTTCTTAAAAATGCTGGAAAATAGTGGCTGCATCGCCCACCTGCTATACAGTAATTCTTGCATGGAAATAGAGGGGAAAGTGGCCAAAGATCTGTCTTGGCTGGGGAGGGACTTGACGAAGGTGATCATAATGGATGTCTATTCTTTCACTTACTTCCTTCATTGTAGCAACACTATTACGGTGAAGTTGTATAATGGTGACCAGTAGCTCGAAGTGGTTTCTCACTAATGGTTGTCATAAAGGGGCCCTCGTTACTGTGGAATTTAGTATGGTAGTCATAAAGGGGCCCTCGTTATTGTGGAATTTAGTATGTCATTATAGTTGGCAACAAGATCTCTCAGGCAGGAAACCGTTTTGAGCGCCTGATCACCTTGGTTGCCATTATACCATCTCACCTGAATAGCATTGCTACACTGAAGGACATAAGTGAAAGGAGAGTTGTCCATTATAATCGCCTTGGTCAGGTTCCTCCCCAGCCAAGACAGATATTTTTCGGTTTTCCCTCTATTTTTGTACAACAATCTCTGTATAGCTGCTGGGCGATGCAACCACTATTTTCCAGTGTGTTTAAGAGCACATCGACTATTTACTTACGGCTCTCTGTGAACACAACAATATCGAACAACTGGGCAGCTTGGTGGAGAACGTTTTCAAGGCGCGAAGGAGGGAAAATAAAATGTGGTTTTTGTTTCTCTTTCAAGGAAAATGATGAAGAAGGTTCCATATTTTTCCTCTCTTTCATTGTCATAGATTGGCTCGAAGCCATTAGCCAAGAATGGTTCCAAGATCCCAAATTTTCTAACCTAATCGAATAGTTGCAACACGATTCTCAAGTTTCTCTAAGATGACCTTGGAATAATGAAGAGATCCAGTATAAACATCACTTGTATTTAAGAAAACAATTGAACCTTAAATCCATTTTGTTATGTGCTCTTCATGCTTCACCCATAGCCAGGCATTAAGGCTTTACCAAAACCTATGAAAAGGTCAAACGTTTTTCTTTCTAGGAAGGCATGAAATATGACATAATTACCTTTGTGGTTGAATGTGTTACCTTTCAATGCAATAAGTGAAACACTCAAAGAACCAGGAATACTCCAACCGATCTCAATTCCACCTACTATTTGGAATGACATTTCAATGGAATTCATTGTTAGCTTACCTAAATCGAGAAATAATTTAGTCATCATGGTTGTAGTGGATCGTCTTACCAAATATTTTCTTTTTTTTTCCTCTTCAACACCCATTGACTGCATCCAACATGACTCAACTCTTTATGAATAAAATCCTCAAAATCCATGGCACTCCCGAGTCATTCTATTGTCTACGACCGTTATCTAGATTTCACAAACAAATTTTGGCAATAATTGTTCAAGCACTAAGGAACCCAATTGCATCTCAGTACCACCTATCATCCCGAAACTGAAGGAAAAACTATAACTATCGGCAAGTGTTTGGAAACATATTTGCAAAGTTTTCCATCAAACCAAAAAAATTAGTAGGATGAGTAATTACCCTTACTTAAATGGTGTTACAACACATCTTACTATAATTACACTCACATGACTCCCTTTGAGGCGCTCTATGGGAAAAATCCACCATTGGTTATTTCATACATGTTTCATGTTTCCAAGGTTTAAGAGGTCGATATCACTCTTACAGTCTCCATGGTCATTCTCTGTATCCTAAAGTAAACTTTGGCCATCACACATAATTACATTAATAAACAATCACATAAAGGTCATTCACAATGTAGATTTGTTGAAGGGGACTAGGTGTTTTTTCCTATGCAACCTTATAAGAAAAATTCACTTAGAGCTTAACAATATTAGAAAATTTCCCTCAATTTTTATGTTCCTTATACAATTCTCAAGAAAGTGGGGCCTTTGCCCTACGACTTATCACTTCCAAGTCACTCTAAGCTACATCATGTTCTACATGTCTTGTGCTTAAAGAAAGTGATTGGAACTAAATGCTAGAGTCAAACCAATCTCCTTGAGTTGTATGAAGAAGGATCCATTTCATTGCAGCCACAAGCAGTCTTGGACTAATGGAAGAATTCTCTCCATCAACGTACCATCAAGGAAGTTTTAGTTCAGTGGAAGGATACACAAGTAGAAGATGCCACCCAAGAGCCGAATACCATTTTAAAACAATTTCCTTATCTCAATCCTTGAGAACAAGGATAGTTTTTAAGAGGAAGGCATGTTAGGAACATCACCTCCCTAACCCCTCAGGTGGGTATAATAATATGTTTTCTATGTACTAAAATATAACATTATTAAATAAGACATATATAATAATGTGAACAAGTCTACTGTAAGAAGACTTAATAGAAGCTTCCACTTTTAGAAAGATATTCCTCTTGAATGTTTTTTAGAAGATATAACTAGAATAACTAGGAGTATAAGGCATGGGAAAGTTGTCTTAAGAATTTTTGTATTAGATATCTGCTTTGCTTGATATTTCCCCATAGGAGATGCAAGCGAACCTAGATTTATATCATTAAAGGTATCATTGTTGGTGTTATTATTCTCTATATTTTCTAGTTCCACTCGTATTTCTCATAATATTTGTGTTTTTTCATTATAATAGAATTGGTACCTTACACATGTACTAAGAAATTTGACGGAGACCACCCTTCTCACCTTGGACATGCTTGACCTCCCAGTCTAGGATATTCAACTACTTGAGTTGAATCATCTCTTCAGGCCTCTTGCTAGACTCCATAACTGATTTACATAGGTCCCTTGTTGTTACCCACATAGGTTCGAATCACTAGCTTCATGCCTTTACTCTGAGCTTTTGGTAACTCTGAGTGGAAAGTACTAGCTCGTCTTGCTAGGATCTTCTTCAATATGACCTCAGCTAGCCCCCTTCGTGACTTCGGGCTTCGACGGTTTTGAGTGCAACTCACTCCTTTTTTCCCTGAAATCGGGATCAACGGAAACACTTGGACCAGATCTACGACCCATGCTCCTCTGAAATCCAATGGCTATGATCCACTTCGTAACTTCGACTTCGGGAGTTCCAAACGTTTCAACACTTTTTTTCCCCAAAGTGACCTTTACCCAAAGCTACAGATCAAACTCCATGTGGACACCTCGATCTACGGTCGAGAGTGTCCTTTGATTTCCTCTTTAGGAGACTTTCGGTCAACGCTCCCTTGCTCCTCTTTTTCCCGCATTCTCAATCCTCCAAAGTAAATCACCACTTTCCACTCTCCGTTCACCAACAAATCTTATTGACTTCGAGAGTTCGAGACTTTGGGTCTTTGGGACCATGGGTAAATTAGATCTACCCATCACATGAGGTGGCATGTACGACAGGGACCTCGATTTTGTCCATACCTCTAAACCGTCACATGAAGGATGGTGTAAAAACAAGATAGACCACACCTCGCAGATCGGGATGCCACAATTAGAAGAGTCGCCTATGTTTCATGAAGACCAAAACTACAGAGATGGTTTCCATCCCTTAATTAAAAAAACTATATTTAATTTTTTTTAATTTAGATATATATTTTGTCTATTTAATTATTAAAATTTAGATATCTATTTTGTAATTGGTAGGAGAGTTATATTTAAAATCTGGTGAAATAGATCTTCGTGAAATGTATCATTTTAGACAAAATTAAATATTTAATTAATTATTCTATTATGTCACTTAAAGTTAAATTTGACAACTAATATCTAATTAAATATTATTTAATTTTAAGTGAGTTAATCAAAATAACCTTATAAAATCACTTTATGAAATAAAGTGTTCTTTTAGAAGCTTTGAGAAGGTTGGGTTACATCTCTCTAGAAAGATCCAAGGAGCCTTTATAAGTGGAGGAGAGAAAGTCATTTGGACACATTAGATTTTGTGATTATTTCTTGTGGAGTGCTAAGTGAGCCAATGTTTTCGTAAGGGTTTTGAAAAAACCTTTCACTTTAGTTTGACTCCTCTGAAAGCCAATGCATATGATCCACTTTGTAACTAAACGTTCTCACCTCTATCTATGGTTGAGATTGTCCTTTGATTTCCCCTTCGGGACTTTGGTTCTTCGAGGGTTAGATCTCTCTAGAAAGATCCAAGGAGCCTTTAAAAGTGGAGGAGAGCAAGTCATTTGGGCAGATTAGATTTTGAGACTATTTCTTGTGGAGTGCCAATGTTTTTTTAGGGTTTTGCTAAAGCCTTTCACTTTAGTTTGACTTAGGTCTTCAGTGGAGCTTTAAGAGTAGATCTGTCTTGAGGTTTTTTTTAAGTAGAACCCTAGTTTTTTTAAAGCCCAATCTTAGAGTCAGTGGAGAGTCGAAACTGTGATGTTGAATGCTAATGCGAATGGGAGAGAGACTGTCAAGGAAGGGATTAGCATAATAGATCTCTGGAAGTGAATAGGTTGGAAAGCCTTACCACTTCATTTACAATTATTGGTTTCTACCTTATTTTACGTCCCTAGTTTGTTTAACTTGCCAAACAAAACTCTTTATTATCTTTGATTTATTCTGAATGCTGGCCCTTTGGGAATTCATGTGTTGAAAATATCCAGAGAGATGACTTGTTAGAGGAGATTCTATAAATTTAAATAACCCAATGGTTACCTTATTTGGACATAGATTTGATATTTAGTCGTCAAAAGGTATAATGACTGTTTATTTTATGATTGATGTGTATAGAAATGATTTCTGTGAATTTCCTGTTCCTTATGGGATACCCATTCTCTCTCGCTCCTTCCACAGGGTTAGCTGAATAGCCCCTTGAATCTCCTCTGCTCTCCTTGCCTTCACTTATGTCTCAAAAATTTCAAGTTTTATAGTCCCACAGGCATAGAATAGTATATCTTCCCTCTTCTGCAATTGCGTAGCAATCATTGAGTTAAGCCATAAGTTTTGCAGTTGCACACACATATAATAGCCTATCTTTCTTATGCACATTCGTAGAAATTATTGAGTCAAGCAGTGTCCGTTTAAGTTTGAAAGGGCTACTTTCTGTTAAATATAATGTAACCTCAACAGTCTGACTGTACATTGCCAGCTGTACTGGACAGTTGTACTTTCTATTTTTGTCTTGCTTGAGCCTATTTAGCTCAACCATCTCCCATTGCATTGTACTTTTTTTTACTTAAACTTCTTCAGTACTTCTTTATACATTCCAATATACTATTCTATTCTTTTCTCTCTGCATTTCTCTTTGCTTCACAATTTATCATGGTATCAGAGCTTCAGCAGTAAGCCTCTTCACACAGCCTGGAGAGCCACATGATCCTCATAGAGTAGAGCTTACATGCATCTTGAGAGCACGCGACACAGACTTTTCACAAGGTTTGGAAAGCTGTCTGCAATACTCTCTAAAGATTGTTGTAAGAAACTCACGCGAGGTTGTAGAGCATACTACGCTCGAAAGAACGAGGAAGTAGAGACCGAAGAAGAATAAATAGTAAAGATTCTTGTAATCTATTCAAGAATCGTCAAACATTGACAAAGAAGAGTTGCAGAACGGAAGATCATTTAAAGAACTCGAAAAATTTGTTCAAATTCATTAAATATTGCTACTAAAGGTAGCATCATTTAAAGATTTCAAGAAATCACTCAAATCTGTTAAAGATTGAAGCAGAGAACGAAGAATTCATGAAATTCTTTCAAATCTTTGAAAGATTCACAAATATTTTCTTCAACAGGAGAAATTTCATCAAATTCGGCAAAGATCGCGTCAAACATGCAAGGAACAACCATTGTGGCCATAAGATTCATCCTGCAAACGGATCCGAGGCGGGAAACCAGTTCAGAAGGGATGAGGAGAGCGCGGAAAAGGCGAAAGCATTTTAGCCGTCAGATCTTGCGCAAAGGCCCGATAGTCGCTAGATCAGCAAGAAGGTGCACGACGGTTAGTCGTTTGGAGCGCACTGGAGAATTTTTGACTTGTGAAGTCCCGAAGTCATCTGGATTGTCCATCAAGAAATACATGGCGAGATCTCAGCACTTCGTGACTCGCAAGGTGTAAGGTCAGAAGACTGCCGTGAGAATTCATGAATCGTGAAATCATGAGTCATTCTGGATCGTTGATCGAGAAAGATCGTGAGCCGTCGATCTTCTCTCATCGCAAAATCTTTAATCGCGAGTTGGACGCGCAAAAGATTGCACTCCAAACCTCCAATACGCGATATCGCGAAATCCCGAGAAGACTTGTGAGCTGTCCATCTCAAAGGACAGGTAGCAGCAAATCCAAGAGTCATTACATCGGCATATCGGAGTTCGAGGTTTTGAAAGATCGTCGCAACAAGACTTCGAAACTTGTGAAATCGTGATATGTGATATAGCGATAAGATCTCAACCGTCTGTTTGTCCGGACATGTGGCGAACATCGTAGCGCCCATTGACATTTCAGCATTCGAGGTTCCAAGTTGACAGACACATTGTGTCAATGGAGCATCGCAAGTCACGATATCCCGAGGAGGAATCAGGACCGTCCATCTCTCCCAGATGCGTGGCATAAATCTGGGGACTCGGGAAAAGTTTCGACAAGGAAAGGGCCATTAGCATATCAGGATTCAACAAATCGCGAATCCTGAGGACAAGGATCTCATGCAGTTCGAAACCGCGAAATCGGAATCCCGACAGGAGGAACCCTCCATTTGCGACGCCTAGATGACGTCATTTCGTCAAACGAGTCAATCGGCGATTCGCAATATCCCAATAAGATCTGGACCATCATATCACAACACGATTTGGACCATTGAAAAGTCCAAAGGTGAATTTTCGCGTTTCGGCATTTTGAAAGGAAAACAACGGGAAAAGCCTGTAGCTCTTTAAAATAAAGACATCTGGTCACATTGCAAGGAGACCAAGTGCCAATTCAAGCCCGATAAGCTCCCATTGGCCATCGGAAAATTGGCGTTTCACCGATCGGAGGTAAATATAAAATTTTCCTCTGTACTTCTGCAAAAAAAATTTATTCAAAAATCATGGCATCGTCTAGCAATCTAGGCCCAACTCAGGGTCCGATTCTTCTTGGTAAGAATTACGAATGTTGGTCTCTTTGAATGAGGTCATTCTTGCAAGCACAAGAGTGCTGGGAACTAGTGGATCTTGGATATGTGGAACCAGATCCAGCCGCCCTCGTTGCCATGACAAATGCGCAGAAAATTGCTCAGGCAACTCTGAGGACCAAAGAAAACAAAGCGAAATTCTGGATTCGAAATTCTGTAGATGATTCTATTTTCTCGAAAATCACAGGCACTAGTACTTCCAAACAGGCCTGGGATATACTTAAATCGTCCTACCAAGGAAATGACAGGGTAAAAACAGTTAAACTGCAGACCTTGTGGACACAATTCGAGACTCTCAGGATGACAGAGTCTGAAACTGTGGATCAGTTCATGAACAGAGTCATGGGAATCGTGAACTAAATCAGACTGATTGGTGAAACCATCACTGATCAACGAATTGTTGAGAAAATCCTCAGAATTTTACCCAAGAAATTTGAAATGGTTGTAACAGCCATCCTTGAATCCAAGGATCTGTCAATATTTTCAACAGATGAGTTAATTGGTTCTCTGGTGACACATGAGACCAGACTACATCTCACAGATGAGTCAATCTCCAATGCCTTCCAAACTCAATTCTCATTCAGAAGAGGGAAAGGCAGAGGAAGAAGTAGAGGAAGAGGGAACAATCAAGAGGAAGAGGGAACAATCAAGGTAATCCTCATACCAGTGGAGGGAACATACAACAATATCCAAATTGGAATTTCCAAGGTCAAAGAAATCAACAACAAAACCAACATCAGAATTTCTAGCCTCAAAGAGGTAGTGGGAGAAGATTAAATGACAAAACTAGCATTCAATGCTATTATTGCAAAAAGTATGGGCACTATGAATTTGAATGCAGGAAGAAGCAGGCAGATCAACTCTCAGGCAGAGCACATATGTCAAATCATATGGGAGACACCTCAAGAGGTATGTTTCTCTCATGCCACAAAAATGAACAACAACCTAAATATCTCTCGCTGTTGGATAGTGGATGTAGCAATCACATGACAGGTAACAAAGAATTACTTTCATGCATTGATTCTTCAATCTCATCTGATATTACACTTGGAAATGATCATTTAGTCAAAGTTCAAGGAAAAGGAACTGTTCCTATTCTTACTAAACAGAATGTAAAAAAAGACATATGTAATGTCTATCATGTTCTAGACTTGAAACATAACTTGTTAAGTGTAGGACAACTCATTGAAAAAGGATATAAGGTACTTTTTGAGGGAGCATCTTGCAAAATCTATGATAGAAAACCCAACAGAAAATTGATTTCTGAAATCTATATGACTCCAAATAGGATGTTTCTCCTTACCCTTAGAACTGCAAATCTAAGTCAACCTTATGCACAGAATAATTGACACTTATTTGATCAAAAGTGGTTTCAGCAGAAGCCAAAATGAGCCAACTCTTTATACCAAAACAGATCAGCACGGTAAAATTTTGATTGTATGTTTATATGTTGATGACATGATCTATACAATAAATCTTGAGTTAACAAATTTTAAACATGCCATGCAATCTGAGTTTGAGATGACAGATCTTGGCATAATGAAATATTTTTTAGGGATTGAGGTTAATCAATCAACCAAAGGCATTTTTGTCTGTCAGCAAAAGTATGCAGCAGACATCCTCAAAATATTTCGCATGGAAGGATGCAATCTAGCAGAAACCCCCATATCACTAGGCACAAAATTGAGCAAGAATGATGAAGGTCCTACAGTGGACTCTATCCTATACAAAAGTTTAGTAGGTAGTTTGTTGTATCCTACAACAACTAGGCCTGACATTATGTATGCAGCCAGCCTTGTTTCCAGATTCATGGAATCCCCCAAATATTCTCATTGGAAAATGACGAAATGAATTCTGAGATATGTTGCAGGAACTCTCAATTTTGGCTTATGGTACACTAAATATGATAGTAATCATCTTTCTAGTTACACAGACAGTGATTTTGCAGGCAACCTAGATGACAGGAAAAACACATCTGGACAAGTTTTTCAACTGGGCTCGAACCTAATCTCATGGGCATCAAAGAAGCAGCCAATTGTTTCAATATCTTCTACAGAGGCAGAGTATGTCGCTGCTACTTCAGCTTCTTGTCAAGCTGTGTGGCTGAGAAGAATATTGAAAGATATGTCACATACAGAAAAGGATCCAACTCCTATTTTCTGTGATAATACTTCAGCAATTGCTCTATCCAAAAATCATGTGTTTCGTAAGAAAAGCAAACACATTGACACTCGTTTTCATTTCATATGCGAGCTAGTCAATAATAGTGATATTGTACTACAATTTTGTGGTTCTTGAGATCAACCTGCTGATATCTTTACAAAGCCACTAGGAAAATCGGTTTTTGATTTTCAGAGACATCACTTCGGCATAATCAGTGCTGATGTTTGTAACTATTGAGTTTAAGAGGGAGTGTTAAATATAATGTAACCTCAACGGGTTGACTGTACATTGCCAGCTATTCTGGACAGATGTACTTTCTATTCTTGATTCTCTTGAGCCTATTTAGCTCAGTTATTTCCTTTTGCATAGCACCCTCTTCATTAAATCTTCTCATTGTACTCTTCTTCATATATTCTAATATACTATTTTCTATTCTATTCTTTTCTCTCTACATTTCCTTCTTCACAATATATCACATTCTACCATTCTACTAAGTTGAACATGACTCATTTGAGTCCCATAATTGTGAGTAGGCCTCCTACCCCTAACACATTTATTCAACCATTGATTATGAAAATCAATAAAACATTCTTGAATTAGCTAAATGAAAAAGCAAAGCAATGGTAGTGGCAATTGGAGTGCCAATTGATAACACCTTAACTTGTAGGAATGATGAAAGCAGGTTAAAGAAGAAGAGGCAGCTCTCACTCAGGCTGCAAACAACTTTGAAAAATTAAGATTATGATTTATGTGGCCTCCCAGTCTTCCCTCGTAGTAGGATATCCATATGTTGGTCATTGACGAACAAGTTTAGCAGAGCTCCATAAATGTTACAAATCTTCCATTGAATTTACCATGGATAAGATCTCCACAGAGAAACAAACCTTAATTTCAAAGCATTTGGACCCTTGAAAACTTTTTAAGGCAAGCTGCTCAGTTGTTCAAGATAGTCATGTTCATAGAGAGCCATAAGTAAAGATCATACATGTTCTTAAAAATGCTAGAAAATAGTGGCTGCATCGCCCACCTACTATACAGTAATTCTTGCATGGAAATAGAGGGAAAAGTGGCCAAAGATCTGTCTTGGCTGGGGAGGGACTTGACGAAGGTGATCATAATGGATGTCTATCCTTTCACTTACTTCCTTCATTGTAGCAACACTATTACGGTGAAATGGTATAATGTTGACTAGTAGCTCGAAGTGGTTTATCACTCCCTGAAAGAACCTGCATACGAAATTTCATAGCCAATGATAATGAAGTTCGAATTGACCTGCATACGAAATTCCATAGAATGAGGCCCCTGCTGCAACCTTCTGTTGCTGCATTAAGCCACAAGCTCATTCTAGACATTGCACCACTTCCTTTTGGTGGTGCGTAGCCAAATGACCCTTGAACATGAAGGGTCCAAGTACTTTTAGGTCACCTGATGGTAGAGAGGCAAAGAGCTCCAACATGGATTTATTTTTAACATAGATGGAAAAGTTGTTTGAGATCATGGTGTTAACCATAGATGGCAAAGAACTTCCTTGATGAGCTCCACACAGATAAGTTCATCAGGTTTAGGCTTCATAGAGAATCATCCTACATTGGGATCACAGACAAGCAGGTTAAAGACTTGTCTAGCCTTGGAAGGATCTACTGCCTTGGAAGGTATATTAGTAGAGTAATTATCATTGACTACACCCCCATTTCCTATGAGTTTCAGTAGACCAATGACATCCCCATCAAACACTTTGAGTATCTGTTCAAAATTGTAGGCAATGGGGGTGTTGTCAATGACAATTAATCTACTCAAACCTCCAGGGTGAGATAGGTCTTCAACCCGCTTGTTGTTGATCCTAGCTTAGCATATAATTCTTTGTAAAGCCTAAAACTAATGAGCTTATCCCTATCGATCTCGTCCATGAAGTAGCCTGAACTCCCGTTAATGCTTGGAGTGAACACCACAATCTTGATAAGCTCTACCATATATGTTAAAAATAAATCCAAGACGAGCCCCTTGTAAAGGTACTTAGTCATCCCTCTACCATCATATGATGTCTTCATGACTTAAAAATACTTGGACCCTTCATATTCATGCGTCATTTGGCTCACCAAAAGGGTGTGCTCCATGTCAAGAATGAGCGTGTGGTGCAATGGAGCAACGAAAGGTGGCAGCAAGGGCCCCATAGTGGTAGTCATAAAGGGCCCCTTGTTACTGTGGAATTTAGTATGGTAGTCATAAAGGGGCCCTCGTTACTGTGGAATTTAGTATGGTAGTCATAAAGGGGCCCTCGTTACTGTTGGAAATAAGATCTCTCAGGTGTTAAATATATTGTAACCTCAACAGTCTAACAGTACACTGCCAGCTGTCCTGGCAAGCTGTACTTTCTATTCTTGTTTTTCTTGAGCCTATTTAGCTCAGCTATTTAGCTCTGCATAGTAATCTTCTTCTAATTGTACTCTTCTTCATACATTTGAATATACTGTTCTATTCTTTTCTCTCTGCATTTCTTGCTTCATAATTTTTCATGGTATCAGAGCTTCAGCAGTAAGCCTCTTCACACAGTCCGGAGAGCAACTCGATCCTCACAGTGTAGTGCTTCACGGATCTTGAGAGCATGCGACACAGCCTTTTCACAAGGCTTGGAGAGTTGTCTGTAATACTCTCAAAAGATAAACGTAGGAAGCTTGCGGAGGTCGCAGAGTGTACAATGCTCGAAAGATCAAGGAAGAAGAGAACGCAGAAGAAGAAGAGTTGCAGGACGAAGGAACTCTTGAAGAACTCAAAGAATTCATTCAAATTCATTAAAGATTCCTACAGAAGGCAGAATCATTTAAAGATTCTTGAAAATTACTCAAATCTGTCAAAAGATTGAAGCAGAGATCAAAGAACTTGTGAAATTATTTCAAATCTTTGAAAGATTCAAAAAAAATTTCTTCCGCAAAAGAAAATCCTTGCAAAGGAGCAAAGAACGCATCTCATGTGCAAAGAACAACCATTGAGGCCGTAAGATTCGTCGTACGAACAGATCCAGAGTAGGAAAGTAGTTCAGAAGGGACGAAGAGAGCACGAAAAAGGCAAAAGAATTTCAGCCGTCAGATCTTGCGCAGAGGACTGACAACCGTTGGATCAGTGAGAAGGTGCATGAGGTTTAGTCCTCTGCAGCGCACAGGAGAAACTTCTTCTTTAGAAGTCGTGAAGTCCTGACATCATCTGGACCGTTGGATCGAGATAGATCATGAGCCATGAATCTGATCCAATCGCAAAATCTTGAATCGGGAGTTGGACGAGCAAAGGAAATTTCTCTCCAAAACTCCGATACGTGAAATCCCGACAACACGTATGACGAAATCCCGAGAGGATTGTGGGCCGTCCGTCTCAGAGGACAGGTGGCAGCAGATACGAGTGCCGTCAAATTGACATTTTAGAGTTCGCGGTTTTGAAAGACCATCGCAACACAAGTTCGAAACTCACGAAATCGCGATTCACAAAATAACGATCAGATCTTAACCGTCCATTTGTTTGGACACGTGGTGGACATCAAGGAAACCGTTGGCGTTTCGACAACTGGAGTTCTCAAGTTGAAAAAAACTTTGGCGTCGCAAGTCGCGAAATCGCGAAATGACGCAGACCATCCATCTTGTGGGGACGCCTGGCATAAATCCAAGGACTCGGAAAAGTCCCGAAAGAGGAGAGTCCATCCGCAAATCGGGATTTGACAAATCGCAAATCCTGAGGACAAGGGACCGGGTTTCTTTATGATGAAAACCCCGTAAATGATCTGAGTCATCCATCTATTGGGACACGTGGCAGAGATCGAGGCCTTCAGAAAAAATCCTGATAGGAGAGTCCATCGGCATTACGGGATTCAGAAAATCGCGGATCCTGAAGATGAGACATCCAGAGAATTTGAAGTCTTGAAATCACGAGACAAGATCAAGACTGTCCATCATAAGAGGACGCGTGGTGGAGATCAAAGGAATCGAGAAATTTCTTGAAAGGAAAGCGCCATTGGTAAATCGGAGATCGAGGAATCAAGGAGTCAGAAGAGTTCGTCATCAGGGTTCACGAAGTCCTGATCCGCGATATCCCGATAAGATCTGGACCATCAGATCACAGGGAGATCTAGACCATTAAATTGTCCAAAAGTAAATTTTGCATTTCAGCAATTTGAAAGGCAAAAAACCCGACAAGCCCGTAGCGCTTTAACATTAAGGCACATGGTCACATTGCACGGTGACTAAGACCAATTCAAGGCCGATAAGCTCTTTTCAACCATCGACAAATTGGCGTTTTGGAAATCGGAGGTAAAATACAAAGATTTCCCTCTGTTTTCACTGAAATTTTTTTTTGAAAAAAACATATGGCGTCATCTAGCAATTTAGGACCAACTTAGGGTCGAATTCTTCTTGGAAAGAATTATGAGTTTTGGTCTTTTCGGATGAATTCTTTCTTGCAAGCACAAGAGTGTTGGGAATCAGTGGATCTTGGATATGTGGAACCAAATCCAGCAGCCCTTTCTGCTATGACAAATGCGCAGAGAATTTCTTAGGAAACACAGAGGAACAAAGAAAATAAAGCTAAATTTTGGATTCAAAACTCTGTGGATGACTCGATTTTCTGTGAGATCGGAA
>CBVK0100069230.1:0-14988 GCA_900067695.1 Picea abies
GGGGAGAGGCTTGTTTCTAAAAGGAGGATGGGATAGGGCGTATTTCCTTTAATTTTGAGATTATAGGTTATTAAATTCTTTTGTATTTGCTCTATCTTTCTCCAGGATTCACGAGAGGTACTACAACCCCATACTTCACATCCATAAAGAATAACAGGTGTAACAAGAGTCTCAAAGAGGAGTTTATTCTTATCCCAACTCCAAAGGTCAGTTGATTTACAATTGTTTTCAAGCCCATAATAAGCTTTACATCCCCCAATAATCCTTTTCTCAATGCTATAATTCCAATTGAGGTTGTGGTGAATATCAATTCCAAGATATTTGTATGAAGTCACTTCCTCCAAGTTGTTGTTGTGATATACAAAGGTATCATAAGGGATCTTATTGGATTTAATAATCATAACCTTAGTCTTATCAGTATTAACAGTCATACCCATATTGAAGAAAAAATCCTTGAGGATTCTTAGTTGGTTTTGAAGATCATGGAGACTCCTTTCCATAAGAACGATATCATCGGCATAAAGAAGAATATTGATGACTATACCAGTGAGAGTAGGACCGACACAACCTTCTTTTTCCAAGCATTTTTCTAACTTGTCAATGTATATGCCAAAAAGGGCAGGGGACAAGGGATAGCCTTGTTTGACTCTGATATTGCAATTAATCTCTTTTGACCAACCCTCAGTGTTTTTAAACTTAGCAATAACATTCTCATACATCCTTATTGTAGCAGCACTCAACTCAAGAGGCACTTTTATCTCTTCCAACCTATTCCAAAGGTTTTTCCTAGGAACCATGTCAAAAGCTTTTCTAAAATCAACAAAATAACAAAAAAGATTGGTTTTAGTATTGTGGAACTCCTCTACAATGATCTTAAAGATAACAAGATGATCCACAATTAAATGATATCTCCTAAATAATATCAATTATTTGTGAGACCTTTACAATATGTACTCGTTCAAATTACCCATAAAATCCATTCAAGGAATTTCCATAAAATAACCGTGCTAATATCGATTCAAATAACTAAAATAACTATGCAGTTGTGTAAATGATTCAAAAGATAATTATAGCAATATAAAAAAGATTGGTTTTAGTATTGTGGAACTCCTCTACAATGATCTTAAAGATAACAAGATGATCCACAGTTAAATGATATCTCCTAAATAATATCAATTATTTGTGAGACCTTTAAAATATGTACACCCATAAAATCCATTCAAGGAATTTCCATAAAATAACCGTGCTGATATCGATTCAAATAACTAAAATAACTATGCAGTTGTGTAAATGATTCAAAAGATAATTATAGCAATATCAAAATTTTAATAACTAAAATAACTATGCATTTGCGTAAATGATTCAAAGTTGAATTATAGTAATATCAAAATTTTAAGTCTCGTAAATTAAAATCAATTTCTTATACATAAAGTCGATCATAATCATTTATTAGTAATTTTATATATTTATTTTAAAAAATACATATCAATTTCTTATACTTAAAGTCAATCATAATCATTTATTGTAATTTTAGATATTTATTTAAAAAAATGCATATCAATTATTTGTGGGTCTTTGCATCGTGTGGTCACTTCAAGTAACATATAACAACCATGGTAATACTGATTAAAATAACTATGAAGCTTTTTAAATGATTAATGGAAAATTAAAGCAACATCGAACAAATTTTAAAATAAATATGAAGCTTTTTAAATGATTAATGGAAAATGAAAGAAACATTGAACAAATTTTAAAATAAATATGAAGCTTTTTAAATGATTAATAGAAAATTAAAGCAACATTGAACAAATTTTAACTTTCTTGTATATCTAAATCAATTTTTCATATACAATATCAATCATTTAAAAAAATAAATGATTAATTAAAAAATATATATTAGAAAAAAATTAAAGATTTGAAAAATATATATATATATATATCCTACAATATAAAGTAAATGAGCGAGTTAACAAGACAAATAGTTTTAAAAAGCAATTACTAGAATTGAAGAAAACAAATTTTGACTTACTAGTCAATGTTAAAGCATCTTTTCTTTAAGACTTCACAATCCAATGTGGCTGAGAATCACAAAAGAACAAAAGCCCAATAAAAAATCAATAAGAACTTATCAGAAAAAGCTCTTAAAAAAATCTCAATGAATCTTTGATCAAAAGTTGTTTGAAAAAATCAAAGAGTTAAGAAATGAGAAGCTCAATTAAAAATTGCAAGAAGAGAATCAATATCTCAAAAAGAAATTCAACAAGAGTTAGAAAGAAATGAAGAAATTTATCGCCTAAAAAATCATAATCAAAGCTTACACAAATTAAGAAGTTAAAATACGAGAAGAAGACACAACAGAAAAAGATAGAACAACTTACCAACAAGGATTCATTGATTCATAAAGAAACAATTATCAATATAATTGCAATAAAGAAGTCATTAAATGTAAAGATCTAGAACCTAGGGAAAGGACCCAATACATATCAAATTGATATCAAAACCAGAATCACAATTATGTTGGAATGTTATCAACCAATAAATCACAAAAAGTGACAAACAACAAATGTTCAAACATCGAAATCAAATGTGAGATAGAACGATGCCTTATCAGCATTCAAATCATAAGAGCTATCATGGCCAATGACAAAATCAATATAAATATAAATGGCATTCTTCATACATTCAAAAGAATCACAATTATGAAATAATGGGGGGACAAAATCAACCCCTTAGAAACATAAGATGAAGTTGTCTAATAATCAACTAATAAAAAGTCATAATAAAGATAAACTTTGGATGAATCGATCTATATACAATGCAATAGTGCCCTTTGGTGCTTCAAAGATCAAACTATTCTATTTTTTCAACCATGACAATATCACAGAAAAGCATCAAGTGAAAGTATTCAATGCAAGAACAAAATGGTAGCTTTTACAAATTATGCTTTAAGGAAAAACATCTTTGAAGGGGGAGGCAAAGTAACAAACATATAGCACATATAATAATGATGATGATCAAAGAGCACATGCGTATTCACATATGGGACCATTCAATGTATACTTACACACGACGTCACGTATTATTGTAATTAACTCATTTATTCATTATAAATTATATATTTATTTACATATATGTATTATTTTATGTTATCTTTCTTATGTTGGATATTTTCTAGTAAATGAACTATTTTTCATTACACTTCCTTTCACAATGGCCCTAATACCATATTACCAAAAACAAGCACACAAAGAAACCAAGAAAGAACAAGATAAATATTGATATAGAGAAACACTACTTGAATATCATATGAAGAGAGCAATCAATGATTTATAGAAAAAAAAAATCACATAAACCCTAGATGCATAAACCCTCAAATTAATTAAAGGTATTTTAAGTCATTAATATATGTCTTCCTTAACTTCGTCAACTTCAAAGGATGCATCGTCTTCAGAGAAATGATATTATGAGAAACTCCCAAGTTTCCCAAAGCTATTGGAGATCATGACTCCATCCAATTTGACATCTACCAAGGATTCCCAGGTTCTCCATACTTGGGAACGACTTTTGTTCTTAAGTTAACATCTGGAGTTGTACCTACTATGGTATCATCATTCATGGACATATTCTTCTTTAGTTTCCCATTATTATGTCTTTAACACAACTCTTATACTTGCTTGGCATAGATCAAAGTGTCTTCGATCACCTGTATAACGGAAATTCTGATATATACATTATTCCTTAGAGAAGTCAAATTATGACTCTCCCCTAATATCATGAGAAAACATGCAAACGTTCCAAAAAAGGAACATGTCCATGTTTAATTGAATCAGAAGATTTATTTTGTGTCTTTCTTCTATATGATTGCATCTACGACAATGATGGGTCATCCACTTCTTGAATTCTGACGCACATCTTGACTCTTAATGCAACTTGAGTTTATGAATATTGAAGAGTAAAACAATCACAGTGATTAATATTATAAGAACTTGTAAGCCATTGTTTGGTTTCTTGGAAGAATCTACTCTTCAATGGCACAGGAATTCACCAATTTCTGTTGGCCTAGATTTTGAATCGATTGTGTCATGATGGAAGAGATGAATAACCTCATAAACCACTTGCATTTCAGATGAATGCAACCTCACTTGCATATTAGAAATAGGTGGGTGTACTTGCATGTTAGTAGTAGGTGGTCTTACTTGAGAATAGATGCAAGTAATCGTGCTTGCAAATTAGTTGTGAGTGGACCTGATTGCAAATTAAACATGGATGTCATATATTGAGATATCAATGGTGGGGAAGAATTGTTTAACTCTGGAAATTGCACATGCAATAGCTATATTGGGTAATACTTGGCATGAGTGGCAACAGAGAGATAATTTCCTCTAGTTATAATCATGTTGAAAGTTGGCTCTTGGGAACATATTGATACATACCTAGTGGTAGTACTTTCCAGCCAGAATTTTTCCTTTCAGCTTGTCTCTATTGCATGTACAGACAACAAACCTCTCCCAAGTGTATCATCCTTGATGTGGTCTAACTCATGACTATTGAGGAAAAGGTATGAAGAACCTCACTCCGACATTTTCGAATCTTACTAGGCTAAGGTAAGATAATTGAGATTGTCACCCAAGTTTTATAGCCTAGGTCGGAATTATCATTTGATTCACGAGAAATAAGTTCAAGGAATCAATGTTGTTTTTTTTATGATAATTAACTGTGCAAAAGAAAGAAAATATAAAATGTATATATGCGATGTTTTAGAAAAAGAAACAAATGAAATACCAAATCTAAAAAAGTATTAGAAAAATACACAAATGAGACAAAACCAGCAAAATGATTTATTTATTGATTTCATTCTAAGAAACAATAATAATCCTCTTTTCAAACCCTTGCGAAGGTATGGACCAAAGTCAAATTTAGAGGTCTTTGATGGACACCATACAAAAAGAATCTGACAACAAGAGAAGATTGAGACTAAATATCTAGATCATCTTTGCCACAAAATTATCATTTAGTGACTCTGCAAAATACTCCCTATCAGCAATGAAATTCAATCCATAAATACATCAGAATACACAGACTACCAAGAATAAATGATCAATCTTTCAATAACAAGTTGTTGAAGTATATGACTCAATCTTTGAATCTTGTTACCTTCAATATGACCATGTTGTCAGCGAGTGGGATAAGATTCCTAAAAAACTCAGAATGAATGAAAATGATAATCTCACACGTATATAAGAGGAGACCTTATATCAGAAAGTTATTTCCTTGCTTTTCTTCTCTATCCCTCCTTGTGATAAGATTTTATCTCTTTCAAAAAAAGTTGTGGTAGTTTCAACTACCTTTTTAGTTAAATCTTAATTGACTTAACACAAATTAGGGACAAATAATAATAAATAAGGGTATATTGAATAATAACTAATAGGTGGAACCCCCTAACTCTTTTATAATATTTTAAAGTTTTAATTCCCTCCTTGTCGCTCCACAATTTATCCAAATAATAAAATATGCTACCAATTAAAAACGTCGTAGGCTAAAGGTTCTATGAAATGATGATTTTTTTCGAGGATATTTTCTCGAAATCCGATGAGAAATTGTTGGATTTTTATATTTGAGTGATTATTTCTATATAATCTGAGTGCCCCTGGATTTTTTCAGCATGCTGAATCCATTTCTGCATTCAGAAATGGATTTTGAACAGCAAAAAATAGTGATTTGTGTAAATTTATATCGTCGGATTCCTGCGAAAAAAGCCATTTCGTAGAACAACTAGCCAACACCATTAAAAACTCATATATCATGCATTTAAAGTTCCCTTGTGTCTCCCAAAATCATTCACATATTTGTCAATAATTAAAATGTTTTTCCATCAAATAAACAAATATATGTGGGCTTTCCAAAAATGCAATATCATATTGTCCCAGTGATAAAAGTCAAAACATAAATTAAACTCTTCATTCATCAGACATGAAATTCAAAACCCATATTTGTTGTGTGAGACAGTTTGTCTCCTTTCACGACTTGTTGCTTTGTTTCTCTTTTGTTGATTTGGATCTTTCAACAAGAGGTTGATTGGGCGCTTGGGGTTGAATTTCACTAAAACTGGAGACTGTGCATCATTTTGTTGGGCATGTGAGGTGACTGATTCTGAAGACTCTTTAGAGGATATAGAGTGAGAAACCACCTTTTTTCCCTTTATCCGTCAGAAGCTCAAGGATGGAAGTTTTTAATCTCTTACTGGCATGCGAAGATTGAACAGGGGAAAACATGGTCAACTTGTTGGGCATGCCGGTTCGATGGAAGTGGTGGAGGAAGTGGCAATGAAACAATGGGTTGGCCATTGTGATGCTCTGCAAGTTGGTGAACAATTTATTTCAACCCATCATTGATGGAGACCTTTGGTTGGAGAGAAACATGAGTAGGTACATGAACATTTGAAAAACTCTGACGAGGTTGGAAAGGGGGTCTCTCGGGGCTAGGATGAAATTGGAACACTCCTTGATCGACTAGGTTGAAGAAATCAATTGAAACAATTGATTTAATTATTGTGGGTCAGCATCAAAATGAATAGAAAATCTGGGTCTCCTATGGCCTCTTTGCCAAAAATTATTCATGCCCATGTTTCGTCGTCTGTCATGACTACCTCTGTTGAAACAACTCATATTTAAAGCAAATTTAAATCAAAATATGAATCAAAATAACTAATCAATCATCAAATACTCTGACTAAAGATAAAATTGAAATATCTCTTCATTTCATGCATTAGAGTACATGGAAACAATTCACCACTATGCATATAACAATCATAAGCATCTGCAGCTTGATCCATAATATCATTTAGAATGGGGACATATAATGACATATAGGATATGACGGGATTTGTAATAAATGAAAAATGAATCCATGACAGGGAGAGCATGAATATTGTTCTAAATACAAAAAAAACCCTTAACCCCAAATACATCTTATATGCTCATAATTGCAAATCTCATCAATTCTGCCTAAAATCCTCTTTTGAAAATTTGTCTCGTAAAAGCCTTCAAACCATCAATTCTTTTGTGAGAATCAAGACATGGGAAAATAAAATGATTTAGGAATAACGAGGGGTTTGTGATTAACGTAAAGTGAATATAATGAATGGGAAATTTAATCAGACCATATCCTTTTATCAATTATAATAATAATTCACAAGTTCGAATACTCTCTTTTTATAATTTCTGGAAAACAATTAGTCAAAATATATTAACAGAATTCTCAAAATCCTTTTAGAACAATATCTTAAACCTTGGAACAACACTCTTTTAAACTTTGTTCTACCAAAATTTTAATCCATTAAACTCATCTTTATGACAGATTGAATCCAATATCAAGGTGACAGAGCACAAGAAAACTTAGCCCATAATCCTTATTATTTCTCACATCACTGCTTGAACTCTAATCAACACTGAAATTCCCAAAAGATTATTCCAACCAATCAATCCCAATAACATGCTATCATAACTCAATAAACTAATTTCCATAGGTAAATAACGACGTGCAATTCATCGCCTGATGCCCGAGTCGAGGGACCCATACAAATTTTGCAATAACTCCCGAGTTTACCCCTCCATTATAGAAAAAACAAATCGAAGCAAGGAGAAAGTGAAACCCTCATTCACCAAAATTCATTTTGCAAGTAGTTTGAGACCAAGCACAGGGAAATGAGGAAAAATCGAAATTGTTCAAGGATTGGCAAGATGACAAATTGAGATGGGAGGTTGACATAATGATTTTTTTTAACATGACTACGATGGCAACAGAGAGCAATGCAAGTTACAGCCATGATAAACTCCAAACAAACCCTCATGTACTCATTTATGTTGGGGTTTGAAACCATTTAAATACCACAATACTTATCATAATCGGTGAAGTAAATATTTCCATAAGCCAAAACACAACAGGAGTTAAAAATGGGGTTATTAACAGTATTTGTTTGAATGTTTCTTTTAAAAGAAAAACTCGTAACGAGTATGAAATGAACCCATAGTGGACGATAGGATACCATAATCACAAGAATCCTAGAGAAGCAATATCAACAATGCATTACTGACAAGAACCCAATTTAACTTCGTTTTTTTGAAATTGTACAAAACCCAGGTCATGGCCATCATTGCATTTCAAATTGTCGTTTTTATTCCATTAAGAGCTCAAACCACCCAGAGAATTCTTCATTCAATAATAGAAAGGCATATTCATAGCGCACATACAACATGCAAACAAATGAGCCAATATCCCAAATTTATCAGAGAAAGAGTGAACCAATGATGGTAGAAGAGTCGAAGAGTTCCATACCTATTGAAATTTTCTCAAAAATCCATGAAAAAAACAGTCCCAAATCTCAACAAACCACCTTAAAATCCAAAACCACAGTTAACAGCAGCGACGAGCTCCCAAACAAATGACAATACAAAAGGTGGTATACTAGAAAAAAGAAATGAGCAAAGCTCATTTATTTCACGTCGTTTCAACCATAAACCAACCATTAATTGCATCCAACAAAACCTTGCACGGTGGAGGGCACTCGGCGCCAACTCAACTCCAATCTTATGTCATACATTAACCCATTGACCAAACATTTGATATATATCCCATACTCACAAACGGATAGGTGTATCATTGTTTTTTAAAGAAATCAAATTAAATAAAACACCAAGTAACATGAAGTATGGTATATGAGACTTGCATTGTAATATTGAGTTCATTCATATTGTGCGCAATGGCCCGAGCATAACTTTGGAACCTTTATACGATATCATTGATGATATATGGTAAATAAAACTTGACCAACCCCTTTTTCATTTAAAACATATTGCATTCTTAACAAATCTTTGAATTTGTATGCATCATAGTTTCGCTTGGAAGTCATTTTCTGTTGACGAATATCACATCATTTAAAGTGAAATATGAGGATGGAAATATCACGAATTACCGTTGCGCAACCACTTTATGTATGTGAGAACATCAAATATCAATCAAACCAAAAACATTTCTATGAAAGCCATATTGTCTAGGAGGGAATCAACTTATTATGCTTTTCTCCTAAGGGTTCCCACCTATTAATTATTAATATCATATAATATAAGTGTAATGTATTGCAATTCTTTGCAGACAGAATTATCGTTGCGCTTTTATGCATCAATAATTGGAGACTCCATAGAGAAATCTGCTTATAGCATATTTAGAACTTAGAACTCTGGTTTTGAATGAAATTAGTAGGGTGCATAATAAGAGATGATAGTAATAACCAAGAACAAAGTTATACAACAAGGGGAAAATAAAATGAAATTTAAATGATGTATGGATTGGGACTTCGTGGAATGACTTATGGAAAGTGGGATGTATGAGGAGGTTTGGTCATGTTTGTATAACAATCGTAAAAACTAGAATATGTGTCTAAAATAATCATTATTGAGAATTCAACATTTGTTGCAACTTCATGTAAGCATCTGATATGCTCTTATAAAATCTAAATGGAATGAAAAAAGGGAAAGAAGAAAAAGGGAGGGTCAAAACCATCTAGCCCACAACAAAAATGAAACTGAAGGTATACTTCATTAGTATTTAAAGAAAAGAGTACCATAATATCCCAGTTGTGTATCAAATTTCATTACTGACCAACAATATTTACAGATAATGACTAATGGCATAATTGATCCAGTTTTCTTTACCTTGACAAAAAAAAAGGTTATGAAATCAATAATAGAATAGAAAATGAAAAACAAAACAGCAAAAATAAGGCAAAAATGTACAAAAAGAAAATACTTACAAAAGATACAATCAACAGTCAAGTTGGTTCAACATAGTGTTTCATATGCGAACCATTTGCACTATAAGAGAACAATCGTTCATCCATGTCCTTCAATCGATATGAATTGGTGCCGAGGAAAGAAGCGATCTTAAATGTCTTCCTCTTTCAGCATGGGCAAAATCCCAGAGTAGGACTTTTTCATCAACTTTAAAATCAACGGATTCAGCTCTTTTATTGAAATATTTTTTGATTGTTTGCTTTCTTCTTTTCAAATTTTCCAAGGCATGACCCCTTTGTTCTTCCAAAGAAAGTAGGTCTTTCATTCTCTGAGAAATGTGAGTAGAATTCAATTCTTTGGTTTGTAATGCCAAATGTAAAGAAGTAAGCTCCAGTTCAATTGGCATAATAGTCGTTTGACCATACAATAATTGAAACGGGGTAAAGCCTGTACTAGCCTTAGTGGTGGTACGATCTGCCCAGAGCGCACAAGTGAGAAGTGTGTGCCACTGGCGAGTTTTGTCTTCTATGGAAGGGGTTGGGCAGCTAGTGTAAGATTCAAGGGAGAAGATACATGCCATGGGGTGGTGGTACCATCTTCTTCGAACTGAAATAAACCATATTTTTTAATGACTTTCGCTAGATTGGTTGTAGATTGAATTGGAATTTGATAGCTAAAGATACTCCCAATTATAGATGAAGTTGAGGGCTGTGAAGAAGAGGAACCCCCGATACCACTACCACCACCAGAAGATGTCATATATGAAGTGAAGGAAACTACAAGTAGGGTAGAGTTGGCTGAATCAAATAAGGTTCGACGAAGAGAATTTTTTTGGCTTCGTATGATAGCCTTTCTCCTTCCTATCTCAGATATAGGAAGGTTTTTAGGTGATAACCCTCTTGTTCTTCGAGAGATACGAGAGCTATAGGACATAAGCAAAATACTTCAATGACAAGATTGATTTCTAAATTTCCTTTGCCGGATTCCCACTGTTCTCGTATTCTAATATCTTCGGAAATGTCTCCCCAAGAACAGTGGAGTTCAGCCCTAGTGTTAGCAGTCTCTAAAATGGTATTAAATAGGGTTAAAGAAATGTTAGTTTGATCTTCAAGACCATCACCAATATCGGGATGTCTAGTAACAGGCAGTCATGGAATCAATCAATTAAAACAAAATAAACACAATAAACAAAAGAATTTAATTACATAAATAAAGTACAACAACTAGAGAGATATGGAAAGATTTCCCCAGTATGGTCTCCAAATAAATGTTGAGGAAAAGGTATGAAGAACCTCACTCCAGAATTATTTTCAAATATTGCTAAGCTAAGGTAAGATAATTGGGATTGTCACTCGGGGTTTATAGCCTAAGTCAAAATTATAATTTGACTCACGAGCAATAAGTACAAGGAATCAATGTTGTTTTTTTTATGATAATTAACTATGCAAAAGAAAGAAAATATAAAATGTATATATACGATGTTTTAGAAAAAGAAACAAATGAAATATCAAATCTGAAAAAGTATCAGAAAAATACCCAAATGAGACAAAACCAGCAAAATGATTTATTTATTGATTTCATTATGAGATACAATAATAATCCTTTTTTCAAACCCCTGCAAGGGTATGGACCAAAGTCAAATTTATAGGTTTTCGATGGACATCATACAAAGACTCTGACAACAAGAGAAGACTGAGACTAAAGATCTGGATCAACGTTGCCACAGAAGCATCATTTACTGACACTGCAAAATACTCCCTATCAGTAATGAAATTAATCCATAAAGAGATCAGAATACACAGACTGCCAAAAATAAATGATCATCATTTCAATAACAAGTTGTTGAAGTATATGACTCAATCTTTGAATCCTATTATCTTCAATATGACCCTGTTGTCAACAAGAGGGTTAAGATTCCTTGAAAACTTTGAATGAATGAAAATGATAATCTCACAAGTATATAAGAGCAGACCTTAAATAAGAAAATTATTTACTTGCTCTTCTCCTCTGCCCCTCCTTGTGATGAGCTTTTATCTCTTTCAAAAGAAGTTGTGGTAGTTTCAATTACCTTTTTAGTTAAGTCTTACTTGACTTAACACAAATTAGGGACAAATAATAATAGTAAAATAATAAATAATAAATAATAAATCAGGGTATATTGAATAATAACTAATAGATGGGACTCCCAAACTCTTTTAAAATCTTTTAAAGTTTTAATTCCCTCCTTGTTGCTCCACAATTTATCCAAATAATGAAATATGCCACCAATTAAAAACTCATATATCATGCATTTAAAGTTCCCTTGTGTCTCCCAAAATCATTCACATATTTGTCAATAATTAAAATGTTTTTCCATCAAATAAACATATATATGCCGGCTTTCCAAAAATGTAATATCATGATGTCCAAAAATGCAATATCATGTTGTCCCAGTAATAAAAGTCAAAACATAAATTAAACTCTTCATTCATCAGACATGAAATTCAAAAACCATATTTGTTGTGTGAGGCAATTTGTCTCTTTTCACTACTTGTGTTGTTTGCATCTTCTATTGATTTAGCTCTTTCAACAAGAGGTTGATTTGACCCTTGGGGTTGAATTTCGCTAAAAAACTAAAGACTATGCATCATTATGTTGGGCATGTGAGGTGACTGATTCTGAAGAATCTTTAGAGTTAGAGTGAGAAACCATTTTTTTTCCTTTATCTGTTGGAAGCTCAAGATGGCAGTTTTTAATCTTTTATTGGCATGCGAAGACTGGATAGGAGAAATAACATGGTCAACTTGTTGAGCATGTTGGTTCAATGGAGGTAGTGGAGGAAGTCGCAATGAAACAATGGGCGAGCCATTGTGATGAGTTGCACGTTGGTGAACAATTTCTTTCCACCCATCATTGATGGGGACCTATAGTTGGAGAGAAACATGAACAGGTACATGAACATTTGAAAAACTTTGACGAGGTTGGAAAGGGAGTCTCTTATGTCTATGATGAGGTTAGAACACTCCTTGACTGACTAGGATGAAGAACCCAGCTTGAAACAATAGATTTAATTCTTGTGAGTCAGCATCGAAACGAAATGAATAGAAAACCTGGGTTTACTTTGGTCTCTTTGCCAAAAATTATTTGTGCCCCTGTTTCCTCCTCTACCATGGCTACCTCTGCTGAAAAAAATCATATCTAAGGCAAATTTAAATCAGAATATGAATCAAAATAACTAATCAATCATCAAATAATTTTCCTAAAGATAAAATCGAAATATTGGCTCTCTTCATTTCACGCATTAGAGTACATGCAAACAATTCATCACTCTGTATATAACAATCATAAGCATTTGCATCTTGATCCATAATATCATTTAGAAGAAGGAGATATAATGGCATATAGAATATGACAGGATTTGTAATAAATGAAAAATGAATTCATGACAGGGAGAGTATGAATATTGTTCTAAATACAAAACAAATCATTAACCCCAAATACATCATATATACTCATAACTGCAAATCTCATCAATTCCGCCTATAATCCGGTCTTGAAAATTTACCTCCTAAAAGCCTTCAAACCATCAATTTTTTTGTGAAAATCGGGACATGGGAAAATAAAATGATTCGGGAATAATGAGGGGTTTGTAATTAACGTAAAATGAATATAATGAATGGGAAATGTAATCGGACCATATCCTTTTATCAATTATAATAATCAATCACAAATTCGAATTCCCTCTTTTTATAATTTCTGGAAAACAATTAATCAAAATATATTAACAGAATTCTCAAAATACTTTTATCACAATGTTTTAAACCTTGGAACAACACTCTTTTAAACTTTGTTCTATCGAAATTTTAATCCATTAAACTCATCTTTATGACAAATTGAATCCAATATCAAGGTGACAGAGTGCACGAAAACTTAGCCCGTAATTAATATTATTTGTCACATATCTGCTTGTAGGAGGTCGAACTCTAATCAACACTGAAATTCCCAAAAGATTATGCCAACCAAACAATCCCAATAACATGCTACCAGAACTCAATAAATGAATTTGCAGAGGTAAATAACAAGAAGCAAGTCATGGTTTGATGCCCGACTCGAGGGACCCATACAAATTTTGCAATAACTCTCGAGTTTACCCCTCCATTACAGAATAAACAAATCGAAGCAAGGAACAAGCAAAACCCTCATTTTGAACCAAAACTCATTTCGCAAGTAGTTTGAGACCAAGCACAACAAAATGAGGAAAAATCAAAATTGTTCAAGGATTGACAAGATGACAAGTTGAGAAGGGAGGTTGACAGAATGATTTCTCTTAACATGGCTACGATGGAAATAGAGATCAATGTGAGCTACAACCATGATAAACTCCAAACGAACCCTTATGTATTCATTTATGTTGGGGTTTGAAACCATTTAAATACCACAATACTTATCATAACCAATGAAGTAAATATTCCCATAAGCCAAAACACAACAGGAGTTAAAAATGGGGTTATTAACAGTATTTGTTTGAATGCTTCTTTTAAAAGCAAAACTCGTAACGAGTACGAAATGAACCCATAGTGGACGATAGGAGGCCAGAATCACAAGAATCCCAGAGAAGTAATATCAACAGTGCATTATTGACAAGAACCCAGCTTAACTTCTTTTTTTCAAAACTGTACAAAACTCTAGTCGTGGCCATCATTGCATTCCAACTTGTCGTTTTTATTACATTAAGAGCTCAAACAACCCAAAAAATTCTTCATTCGAGAACAAAGAGGCATATTCATAGCGCACATACAACATGCAAACAAATGAGCCAATATCCCTATTATCGTGCAATTTGTACATGTACCGAAGGGAAAGGCTAAGGGAAGACAAATTTGTGTAACAGGAGGTTATCCTATCACTATCACCTTGATAAGATACCTCTTTCTATTTAGGGATGATAGCCCAGGGGAGACATCCCCGGTGACCTGGGGGTTTGAGAAGGCAAAGGTTAAAGTGTCAATAAAAGGTATCCCGTCTCACAAGTCACATTGATCAAAAAGTCCCAAAGTTTTAATCAATGAAGCAATGATGTGCTTAGATGTACCTTCCCTGAACAAAGCAACAAGAAAACAATATATTTTGCAAGTACAATTTGATGTTAGTGCTTCATAAAACCTTGGACTTGTCAATAAAAGAAATAAGTTGATGCAAGATGAAGCAAACAGAATTTTAT
>CBVK0100069231.1:0-14987 GCA_900067695.1 Picea abies
TCTCCTTTTAATGATACATCATTTCTATCAAAGAGCCTTTCTAAAGGAACCAGTCCCCTTGGAATATGATTGCTGGGCAGCTGCACAATGTCACACTCTGCAATCTTATTCAAAAAATTACCCCCATTAAGCTTTTCTTCAGAGACAGAGTCTTGGTCGATATGCATCTCTGAAAATTCTTTGACAGTCTCCAAGAACTTCTTGATCTCAAGATCATCCTCAAACACCTTCCAATGTTTGACATTGTCAGGTATGGAGGGCCTGTATTTTACTTCTACATCATACCTCAGTTTGGGCGGCAAGGGTACCTTGAAAATGCTTGCTGATGCAGCCAAGGAATCTGCCACTGTGTTCTCTTCTCTTGGGATGAAAGAAATGTTAAATGCTGAGAAGAAACTGTCAACTAGATCCCACACCTCATTCCTATAACTCCTGAGTCGAGGATTCTTGGCCTCATAAGCATTCTTGATCTGCTGAACTACCAACTCTGCATCCCCGAACACTACTACCTCCTGAATTCTCATTTCCTTTGCGGCTCTTAACCCCAGGACAAGAGCTTCATACTTTGCCACATTATTGGTAGCTTCAAATTCTAATTTGTAAGACAGAGATATCGTTTCCTAAGCAGGGGACACAAAAACCACCCCAGCTCTAGCGCCTTCTCTGGAAGAGGCTCCATCAAAGAACATTTTCCAGATGGGAGTGATGGAGGGAGGGAACTCGGGGGAAATTGTGGGCTGCTTTCTGAGCCTAAGAGGAGGTTTGGGAGAATGAGTGAGTTGAAGCACACTGGAACCTAAATCAGTGTCTAAGGTGAAAATGGTATGGTTGGTAGGGTTGGCTTCATCACTGATTATATAGGCCAGTTGGGCTTCCCTGTATAGTCTTCTGTGCTCTCCTCCGAACACTAGGATAGTAGCATACGTGAGGTCCATCTGCAAGGTTCCCCCCAGTATTTTTATCCAAGATCTTGACAATAGCATACCAAACTTGGGGGGGGACATCAGCTACTATGATATCCATGACCACACTTTTTATGGGTAGTTGAAACAAGGTTACAACCAGGTCTTTAATAACTCCAAGACACTGAACTCTCCTAGAGTCAAAATAATAAAGGTCATGATAGGATCTGGTGACTTCTAGTCTTAACTCTTCCATGACGGTTTTGGGCATGAGGTTGTGAGAAGCCCCTGAATCCATCAAGTAGTTGTGCAACACCTTATCATGTATGTTCAGGGATGTGTAGAAAGGGGGAGATGAGTCATCTCTATCTTCTACCATGGGGCCCAGGACAACTGCTGGATTTTCATCTTGGAGGTTTATGGAGTCTGTGGGAAGGCATGAGGCCTTGAATTGTAAAATCTCAAAGAAGCATTTTTTGAATTCTTCATGTTTAATCAGCTCGGTGAGGGGCACAGGGATCCTGATCTTTTGGATTTCATGATCGAAATTAAAAGAAGATGCAGGATTTGGAATTTCTCTTATTTCAGGAACATGATCATGGACAATGGGAGAGAGGGGTTGAGCTTTTTTACCTCTATGACTGTCATCTACTTTATCAGTAGGATTCTCCATCCTAGTGGACTGCTCGAGAATATCAGGTGCTACTATTTTTTTGTCGGACCTCAGGTTGTACCTGCCTCGGCCGTCGCTAGCCTTGTCTCCCTTGCTTAATTCATTTAGTCGACTGTCCATGAGAGACTCCTCGTATGTTGATTGGGTAAGATGAGGAAAAGGAGGAGTATCTCCAAAGCAATGAATTTCAAGTTCAAGCTTGTCTGTTTCCCCTTCTTCATCTTCGACCACAAAATTGTTCTGAAAAGGGGCTTGAACTCTCTGGTCTTCTCTGTCTCTTTCTCTTTCTTTTTGCACATTCGGGGGAGAAAAATTATTTGGTCTTCTGAAACCTCCTCCCTTTTTGGAATTTTGGGGACCTTTGTATGCTTGCCTCCCTTCCACCCTCATTCTCTCCATCTCTACAGACAGAGACTTCACCATCCTGGTCAATTCATCCACCTGAGGGTGGGGCACTTGTGTGCCAGAAGTTGAGGCTTCGGACCTTCCTTTTCTCATGTCTGTGTCGGCCTTGTTCCTCAGTCTGTCAGCTACCAATATATTGGATTCAACTTCTATGGCAGCATCTTGCATTTGAGTTAGGGAGGTATCTCTTCTTTCCCTCAATAAAAGGCAGAAATCGGGGCCAAATGCACCAGCATAGGAAATTTGGGCAGAGGATTCTAAGGGCTTTATCTCTACAGGAATCTTATTATACATCTTATTGAATCTTTTGGAGAAGTCAGAGATAGACTCTCCTTCCATCTTCTTCAACGACCCAAACTCTATCATATAATACATGAAATCTTTCCTATCTCCCCATTGCCTCAGGAAAACATTATCCAGGGCTTCAATTCCAACAATAGATCCAGGGGCCAGCCCCCTAAACCATTTCCTCACCTCGCCATCCAGGCTCTGGACAAAGACTCTCATCCAGACATCTTCACTCTCAATGTTGAGGTTGTTTGCATAACTGTAGAAAGCAGCCAGATGCTCCACTGCAGTTATGTCTCCTTCTCCAATGAACTTGGGCATGTATTTCAAATATTCTCTAGCAGGGAGAGGATTCATGGGATGGGGTAGGACTAAGGGGGCATATCTGGCAGCGACTATAGTGTCCATTCTATATTCAGAGGGGGATTAGCACCAGCCATAGGGATATTAGGTAGTGGAGAGCCTAGAGGAGAAGGTGTGTGAACAGGGGATATCGGAACAGAGTTTCCTGAAGGAGAGGGAGACAATGGCGAAAACAGAGAGAGAGATAAGGGATTTGAATGTGCAGATGCTTCTCTCAGAGCAGTAATAGTAATAACAGGAGGGGTGGTGAGACCTTCTGAGGCCCGAGGTCTGTGCTGAGGTACAGCTTCCAGGGAAGGGGGAGTGACAATAATCTCTCTTTCTGGTACCAGACCAGGAGGAGAAAACTCAACAGGAACACTCCCGAAGTTCAGAAAATGGGAAGCTTCAGAGACAGGACGGTTGGGAAGATGAGAACAAGAAAATGGAGTTTTTACAGAAGGAGGTGGAGAAATACCTGGTTGAGAGGCGGGACTTCCTCCTTGAGAGGGCTTCCCTTTTCTGATAATCACCTCTGGGTCTTCTTCAGGTGCGGCCATGAGAGGCGGGACTTCCTCCTTGAGAGGGCTTCCCTTTTCTGATAATCACCTCTGGGTCTTCTTCAGGTGCGGCCAGAGAAAACTGTGGATGAGACCACGTGTGTCTACCGCTGGAAGCCACAACTCTATCGAATAGGTTCACCGCAGTGGAGTCGTCACAATGGAGTCGCCAGGTGCACAGTAGAAATCTCAATAGTTCTGATATCTGATGCACCCTCAAAATCAGTTGATCATTGTCGTTCAATCCCGGAGAAAATATTCAACTTCGTCCCCAGCAGTGGCGCTAGAAATGTTAGCGTCGGAAGTCACTCCTAGATTGCTATCAGGAGCAGAGCCCAACACCCATCAGTTTAATGTCACGGTGGTTTTTAAAGGGTGATCAAATGGAGATAAAGAATCGAGGAGATATTACTCTAACTCAAGGACTGTATCTGGTACACAGAGAACAAAGGAGGTCTGGAATCCTAACTTCAGCCAGTGTATGATTAAAGGGTGAATCGGTAGAAGACTTGGAAAGAAGGGTGAACAAACGGCTTTGGGCAACAGGCTTATAGCAGTTTGCAGAAGAAAGACTCCGAATGCAAGATCCGCTTGGTTTGGGGTCTCAAGAAACTGAAAAGGGACTTGACTGGATCCTCCAATTCCAAGTCACTCAGCGCTAGGAAAAAACACAAAAACTGATTAGAAACATCGTAACTATTACAGTGATCCAACATACATCATCCTATAACAGCCACAGCTCGACTGGATCCTCCAATTCCGAGCCGTTCTAACACGGTATAACAAAGATGTAAAAGAAACTGGCATTCATAAGGAAAGAAGTCTCAAAAGTCTATACATAACCAGAATATCAGTGCTTCATTAAAACTTTACAACCGGGAGCTCCGCTCAACCATCGATAGATTACAAAATGGCAAAAATGCCTACATATACTCAAAACAATAGCAGCAGCAAAAACAAGACGCTGCATTAAGCAATTGCGTCTACATGGCTTTTGATAGCCTGCCCATGCAAACTTAGGATGATCGTGCGCCCATGATAGGTGCCATCTTAACTGTGCATGGCTCCAGCAAGGGGAGTAGCTAAACCATTTAAATGCCAAGCTAGCGTGCGCAGACTTCTCTGTCGAATTGAAGACTTTGGCATGGCGTCTTTGAAGAACTGGGTACACAGGACCCCCTCGAGTGGACCGCTTGCCAGACCCTCCATCCCCTCTCTTAATGAATGAGAGGAAGTCTCAACCACCCGCTCTTGTCATCATTTACTTCAGGAGAAAAACAATATGGAGATCAGATCCGATGGCGCTGGGAGACTGCGACGATCCTCTCTGTGACTGAACTCGGAGCCTTAGGCCTTCTTCATGCAGCTCCTTCCTCTCCTCATGTGACCACGGGCGGTGACCCCGTGCTTATTCTTAAAGTGCTTTCGGCACTCGCAAATGGAAAGAGTTAATCCTTGCTAATTGAATTTGTGAGGGACGAGGAGGCGATGAGCATAATCGCACACCACGCATCCGCTTCAGATGGACGACGGAGATCTTCTCAGTGAGACTGTGGGCCCGAGTCCCGGATGTCCTCGACACTTCGCGTCTCACGGCTGGGAGGAGTTAAACTTTACGTTTCAAAGTTGCGAGGGGGCGAGGAGGCGATGGAGTCCAATCGCGCACCACGTGTCCTTCTAGATCCAATGGCTTTGAACTCACTTGATACCATTGTGGGCCCGGGTCCGAATGCTCTCGCTACATCGCATCCTCATGACTTGAGATACCCAATGTTTGGGCCTTTACCCTGTGAACTCTTGAGTTCACGAGATCATGATCTCGGATGATGCCGTCAACACTTTTCCCACTTGCTTGACCCACTACTTAGAAAAACAAAGACTCTCCTGTGCTGCACTTGATCACTTCGTGCAACTTGCAGATCCAAATTCTCTTGAGCCCATGAAAAGAAATATCGCTAACACACACAACACCCTCCATCACCTCCTTCCCCTCAACAAGCCCCAAAACATTATGTGCAACCACCACTTCCAGCCCTTTTGAAAAACCCCATTCCACACCAAGGCGTGATGAATAACCAACAAGATATAAACTCTAACCCACGACAAATGGGGAAATATCAAAACCTAGGTCACAATCAACCCAAAAATCCAGTCGATCATAGTATCCTCCTTACCAACAAAGAAGAGATTATGCTGCAAACACGCGACCATCAATACGACATGCCCCCTGACTCTACCCCAACAACCTTAGAAACAATTCTTGCTATAGTAGGACAACCATTGATGATTCCAGGCCCTACCATTGAACCAAATCCCCGTATACCCGGTATACCTTTATGACAAAATGTACATAACCCTTATTATAGGGTAGCTCATAATTACAACAATGACTTGGAACAGTATCTTGCGACAATGTCTGTATTAGAGGTCCTCCAAACCTATTGATCTCAGTGAAAATATGGGCTTTTCATCTTAGGGGAATTCAACCCAGATGATACTCACCTAATCACCTTTGATTTAGATAGCAAAGAACCACGCCTCCGCTCTCTAGTAGCCTTTTAGATACTAGTTAATATCTGAAACATCACATTTCATCAGTGCATCATTGATGAAGTTGCATCCACATGCATCATGTCCAAAGTAGTATGACCGAAACTTGGCTCACTTGAACTAGTACCATCTTCCATCACCCTGATAGATTATGATGGTTGACCATCATCTCCTGAAGGGATCTTTCAAAATGTCCCTGTAGAGCTTGGGCAAAAACCATCCTAATTGTCATTGAAGCTATCGACGCCCCACTTGATTATAATATCATGTTTGGATGTAGCTACATGTATGCTATAAAAGAGGTCACCTCTTATGTGTTTCGTATGATGATGTTCCCCCTTAACGGGAAAATCATCACCATCGACCAACTTACACATTACAAGCCTAACCATTCCGCCAACATTGATAATGTCCTCCCTCTTGTCTGCACTAGATTGGATATTTTTTTGGGCATGGACATTGGCCCTAGAATATTCAAGAACCCATCCTTGTTAGGAACTTATCATGGAGCACCACCTCTCCTCAACCCTTATCTTTCAACACAAGTGTGTGTTGTTTCCTCTAACAGAAGAAATATCCGAGACAATACTCCTCTCACTGAGGCCCCTCCTCACATTGAAGTTCCACTAGTTGGAGAACCACTTCCTCAGGAATTCCATGAAAACACCACCACACCACTTGTCCCCATTTCCCACCCCCTGCAAGGGAAAATACTAGTTTGGGAGACAGTTCCCCAAGCCATTACCCAAATCCCCTTTTCCTAACCCCCACTTGGATTCCAAGCATTCCAGGTAGCAACTACCTTTACCCTTCCTAACATGGTTCTCTCCATCCTTGTTTGGTATCTTCGTCCACCCTCTATGGTTCCTACACCCACTCTCCCTCCTCAAACAGATGGATTATTGATGCATATCCCAATAGAAGCTCCTCCCACGCCACCCCCTAATGGAAACACCACCACTATCGGGGGCAGACGAAGGAAGAATGAGCCCATAGCTCCACCCTCTCCCAGAGATCAACCTCTTTGCACATTATGTGAAAGAGAAGGAAACCCCACTAACAGATGGCCTACTCTTCTCGAGCTATGCAATCTTATCCAACTCCCTAAAGAAAACCCATTGCCTACCACTCCACCAAGTACATCCACTGCTACCACGGAGTCCTCAACCACATGCAAGAAAGGGTTATGAACCAATTTCTCTTGTTCCATATGCTAAGAATATGGCCACTACACTCATCATTTCCCAACTCTACCTCAATTCCACCAAACATTAGCCACAGTATGCCACACATCTTTGCCTAAGCCCCCTCGGGAACCCCCTACTAATAATCGCATTACTGACATTCGTTATGTCTCTTCATCATTCCCTGAGCAGATGTGATGTCCTTGTGCTCTCTGTGACTCACTTGCTCATTTCACGTACCAGTGTCCTTTGATTGTTGAATACCCAAGTCATCACTCAACCCCTATTCAACCTCATTCGATCAGCCTACCACTCGTGATGCAACATAATCCCCTCATCCACTCCCTAGATACTGTCAGTATCACCTCCCCTAAACCTGAGTCACTCCCCATTCCTCCATAGTTCACATTTCCATTGAATGAGGACATTTCCCCAAATCCTCCCAATTCTCTGGCAAGTCTCCCATATGAGATCTTTCCCCCCACCACAATTTATCATCCATAGTGTCTTGACATTTGGTTTATGTGAAGCATCCCTCTCTACAGTCCCTAGATAACCTCCCTCAAATTCACAAAGTACGAGAAGATAAGGCCACTAAACTATCTCCTGCAACTATTTAAGCGTAGCCCCCCTACCTTAGGTTTCTCCTTATACACATTTGTATAGTTTTTAGTCTTATTTTAAACCATCCATATACACATCCATATTCCTTGGGTTATCATCTATATTTGGCCCCATAGGAGCATTTTTTTCATGTCGCATTCAGGTACGCATGCTCACTTTCTTTTTTATTCCAATAGCTGTCATATATTCTTTATCATCAGATATTGTTCACGTCGGGTATTTGGATTTTTGTGTGTACGTACTTGTTCATCCAAATTTACAGCCTCTTCAGGTATATGTTTGACACTGGCATGTAGTTACTCCCTCTGTTAATAATTGCATATCCCAGTCACACCCTATGAAATTTACCTTTACGGTCCCTACATCTAGCTCTACAGTATCTTTACCTCTATTGCATTTGGGTACTGTCAACTAGTAGCACTCTCCCCCACATGAGTTGTCCCATTCATAGCTCCCCTTGGAAACGTGACACTCATACAGTATAGGAAAATTTGGGGATCATTTAAGACAAAGAGAGGATTAACCCTTTGTTACAGTTGCAGAAGACAGGGAGATCTTCCTAAGGAATGCCCTGGTAGAAGACCTAGTTGTCTATGTTGTAAAACTATGGACCATGAAGTTTTGGATTGCCCTAGGATGATTTATAAGTTTGAAAGAATGAATATGGAACAAGCAAACCATGAGAAAGGCCAAGAGACTAAGATTATGGAAAAATCCTAGAAAGAATCAGAGACTGTATTACTAAAAATGAAAGAAACCTTGAATGACTACAAAGACACTAATCTATAAAAGATCTTGAAAGACAAAGAATTCATAGAAGCAAGAATAGGAGACTATGACATAGACTATGTTCTAGATGAGGAAACACAGGTGAATATCATGACAGAAAGAACTTTGGAAATTTTGGGAAAACCTGCTATGATTCCCTCATTGGGAGGAATATGACTACTTAGAGGAAAGTTAATCAACCTATGTGGAAGACTTACCCAAACATCTATGAGTGCTCATGGAACTTTGACAAAGGAATAATTTGAGGTCATTAAGTTTATTGAGAACAACGCCCCATTTTCTATTTTGCTAGGAAGGACCTGGATTGAGAAAGATAAGATCCATAGAAGAAAAGAAGAGGAAGCCCTAGAATAGAAAAAGAAAAAATTAAGAGATTTCATGACCAGGAGAATAACACACTAGTTTCATAACAAGAGAACAAGTCGACATTGCTAAGGACCAAGGATCTAGCTGACGAAGCTGAAAAAACATAGACAAACTTGAAGAACCTATCCATATCCATACAGGAGAGTAGGGAACCTACTCCAAAAAGAGAAGAAGTATTACACTTGAACCCTAGTAAATATAATCAACAAAGTGAAGTTACTATGCCGAGAGAAGATAAGAATCAAAATGGAAAAAGGAACCCAATAACTCAGCTTATAGGAAAGAAGGCTAGAAAGATCAGCAAGAAGAAAGAAAAGTTAGAAAATTACAAGAAGCACCAGAAAGAAATTTACATAAGGAAGGTTCGAAGAATTTGAACTTCACCGGAATATCAGTACAACACATAATGGCACTTCGCCATGGTGGAGGAATATAACCGTTGGAGGCATTATGACCGTTAGACTGATGCTCCTAAATGGTTAGAAGAGCAGTAGCAAGAAGAAAAAGAAGGAAGATGTACAAAACATATGAATCACATCAGAAGACACTGCATACGATTCACCTAGCGGAGGAGGTGATGAAGAAGTGGACAAAGAAGAGAGAGAAGGGGAAGAAGATAATAAGAAACAAGGAGAAGTAACACCACCATAGAACCCCCCTAATGACATAGATCCATCTAAGAAAATAAAGGTTTCCCTCACAAAACCTACATCATGGAAGAATTCCAAAGTTAGTAAGAAAAATCTGTAGACTGTGCTCACGGTCGATGACTTCGACTTCATTATCGCAAATGTATCAGATGCCTCAGAAGATATTTTTCAAAGAAATGAAGCATAACAAGAAGCCGTGTATGATAGAATTGAGATAGAGCTAAGAGGTGTACAACAAGCCCTTCACTCTAGCCACACAGTGTCCAGTGCGCTCCCACATTAGATAAAACAGAGTCGGGAGATGAGCCTAGTCAACTTCATAGAATAGTTGTTGCGACCGAAGCTTGCCCACGTCGTGTGAGGGAAGAAAAATAATAGGCCACCGTGGCCCTAAATAAATTATAGGAGGAATACATAGAGAAACACCGAGTTGCACAGGAAGAGAAGGATGACCTCCAAACCAATTTCAAAGAGGATAGAGTGCAGATCTAGCATGAGAAAGAACAATTGCTCATAGAGTAGGTTGGAGTTAAAGAAGTAGTCCGCAGAGAACTTCGCTCTATGACAGGATTAGAGCAAAGGAAGAAAAACCCAGTGGATAATCAAGTGGTGAAGCTTGCCGAAGCCATTCAATAGCTTCAACAGAGAGTCACAAAACTAGAGTTACAAACAGTGCCAAGCACTCCGCAGGAAGTGCAAGACCAGAGAGAAGCAACTGCCCGAAGCATAGTTGAAAGGATCAAAGAATTATCCATGGAATGTAAACAACTAAGAAAACGCAATGCATAGACTTATGAGCAACTTACTGAGGACCCTGAACTGAAGACACTAGAGTCACAGCTCCAGAAGGCAAAGCAGCAAGCAACAATAGTACAAGCGCAATTAAAAATATTGTCAGCAGTTGAGAGGATGAAAATATCCCAAGAACAACGCACAACCCAACAATAGGTCCATGCCATACAAAGCAGAGTCGTGGAAGTAATTCAGAAGCTCCAGCCATTCCAGGATGCAGCTTTCCTACTTTTTGAGGAGATTGAAGGTCGAGGAGAAAAGTTGGAATAAATATTCACTTCGGTAGAACAACTCTTAGAGGGACTTGTGAAGGAGGTAGTTATTCAGGAATTCACTGAGAAGGACTCCCTGGCAAAGCAGCAGCTTGATCCAAGCTTGAAAATTTTGAGGAAGAGCTACCCAGATCATAGTGACTTGGGACGAGTCACAGGTGCGTGTTGGGGGCCTGTTGTCCCTTGACCAATTTTTGAGGAACCTTGGTCACGTTTGACCTCTTTTTGGGACTTTGACAGGCTGGTCAAAGGTGGAGCACAATTCAAAGTAGAGATCATGGGATCTCGGCCCCTTTTTAGGGAATTTTTGGGATTAGGGTTTATGTAATGGGTATGGGGATGTCGTCCCATGGATTTTACCCATGCTTAGGCCCATTTTTTAATGTATAAATATAAATCTAGGTGATGTAAGTAAGTAGTGATGTAATTCTAAGTGCTAAGTTCAGGTCTATGTGATTTGGCTTTGTGCATATTGTGTGAGACTTGCAAAGCTAAGTGAATGTGATTGTAAGAGACTATGTGAGGAGACCTTGTGTTGTTTCTCGAGGAAGGAGGATTTGGCGAAGTGCATGTAGATCTCCTGTCCTATGCGGAGTAGGACTTTGTGGCTCTATGCATGTAGATGATTGACAGAAGACAATAAAGAAGAAGAAGAGTTGGTGGATGTAGCCCCAGGTTGGGGGTGAACCACATATATCCTGCATTATGGTTGCTTTTGTGCATATGGTTGTTATATTGTTTATGTGATTAATGCTTAGTTCAATAATGTATGTTTAGATGAATATGATAAGATGTTAGATATTATCTATTTCCTTATGCTAAGTGCTTAGATATGTTAGATCTAGTTGAATACCACGTTTCTCTGTAATTAGGGTTCTATCTGTGCCATGAATAAGGGTTAAGTACTTATGAATGATAACTGCTAAGTGCTTTGCTAGGGTACTATAATCATAGATCTGTGTCCCAGCTAGGTTGTCGACACTCGAGTCCTACAACCACCCCTGCCTCTACCTTAGATGAGACTTCATCTTCTTCGTAGGTGTTTCTGAAAGGGTTGGTAGTTAGGTTTTTGTTGGTACATTGTTGAAGCATTGAACCCTGAGTTTGCCCCTGTGCCAACAAGTGTTCTCTGGAAAAGTTGTAACCAAATGGAATCATCCATCAAGGAGTTCGAAGAAAAAAATAGATGGAAGGTTATTTGTTGGTTATTAAGATCTTCTCCTAGTTTTCCATCAAACTTGGGGGTGTCAGAAGGGAGTTTGGCAGGGATGGGAGGCCAGAACAGGGAATGACATATAGTATCATTGGTTAAGTGTGACAAATCTGGAAGATCCAACATATCCAAGAAATAAATTTTCCAGTTGACATGTGGATACTAGTAGTAATCATGTGGCATGGGAACACCAGTAACACCAGTAGGACCATACACAGGTTGTGATGATATGGAAAAACTAGATGGTCCTCCTACATACTATGGCTTACCGGAAGGTCACCCTATGTATTATGGCTATCTTGATTGTCCACCCATATAAGGCGGTTGAGGGAGTTGTTTTATTGGAATTATGGGGTTCACGGATTGATTGGGAAAAGTTCCTTTCTAAGAAATTTCCGTCGGATTAGGTTGACCCCATAAAGGGTTCACAACTCCTGTATATTGTTGTCTAGTGTACATGCCTGTAGTGATAGGGATGGAAGGACCTACATGAGAATTTTCCCCTCAGGATGGTTGTTGTTTCCCCCACATAGGAGCTTGAAACATGGTTGACAGTTTCCCTCTCAGCTGAAAGTTTCCATCCAATGAGGGTTGGCCTCCAATTGAAGATTGACCTCCAATGAAAGGTATATAAGAACTCCCCGTTTGTAAAGTTGGATATGTATGATGAGTGGCTTGTGTAGTTGGGGTTGTGTGAATGACTTGACTGTTGGCCATTTGACTGATGGAGTGACCAAGTAAAGTACTTGGTGTATGCATATGTGGGACTTGTGAAGCAACAATATTACCCAACCAATGTGCAAAGAGAGATGTACTTTCTAGTGGTTGTGTCATAATAACCTAGGTCACGAATGTTCCTAATAAAGAATGAGCACCAACAATAATAGACTTTTTTTTTGGAGGATTAACTACTAGAGTTGTGGATAGATGAGGTGAAATTCCCAAACCCTCTGTAAATTCAAATGTCAGTGGGTTCATGCTAAAATATTGGATAGTGGTTAAACTGGTCGGTAAATGGTAAGAAGAATAAGCATAAAAATATTTCATGGACAATTTTTCAATGAGTAGTGGCCCAAGTGGATCAGTCAAACGGGGATTTTCATAAGGTACCACACCTTCAACAAAGTTTGTGACCGGTTATTTTTCTTTTTGGTCACTTCCAGGAGCTGCACTCCTGATTTCAGAAGTTATTTCTTCTACCATTCCTTTGTTAGAAGGGTTTTGTGGAGGCTATTTCCCCTCATGAGGTAAATCATGCATCTTGTGTGATATGTGAATACCTTAGTCAGGCACAGTGAAAGTAAAATAACAATCCCTAAGGCCAACTACAAATGTTGACTGAACACACCCCTAAGAAATATATAGGTAATCAACCAAGGAACAATAGATAGAAGGATATTTTGAAGATGGGATGTCAATCCATCAATGAATATATGAGACGAAGTTACCCCAATCTCCACGTAATATCCATTCTCAGTGCAAGTAGCCCTCACTTTGTGGGGTCACCCTCCAAGGGTACTAAAAGTTTGATATGATGTATACCCTAGGTACCATGGGAATCTGCCCATAGTCACTTTTGTAGATACTTAGAAAATGTCACTAAGGTTACCAACTCGCAGTCAGCCTCTGGGGGGTACAGTCGAAAATAGAGACCAAATGTATGGGGAGGATAACAGAGTCCAAATCTCTAACTTAGAACTGAAGACAAGTGGATTAGTAATACTCCTGAGGACCTCGAATGTATTTGAGATTCACAAAGCACCGAGGCCAAATGAACTAGTAACACTCAATAAAAACCACCAATATCTACTCTTTCCACTACGATTCGTCAAGATTTGGAGGGATAATCTTCACTTCTCTTTCGCATGTGACCTTGTGTTTAGCCCATGTGTTAGAGGGGGTTCTCAGCTATGCCTATATGACAGTTGGATTCTTTCACTCTGTAGCATTCTACAGTCTTATTCAATAATTTTGTAGGATATTTTCACCCTGCAAGAGATAACTTGATGCAAACCCCCACCACTCCTAGGGGTTCACATGACCTCTCGGTGTAGGATAGCTCTTACAAGGAAGATGAATTTTCTCTCAGGTCCTCTATGAACCCTTAAAACTATATACCACAAGCCTTTTTCCCTTTCCCTGTGCGCAAATTTATGTTCATGAGGGTCTTATCTCGTGAACAAGTAAATCCATGTGACCCCAGGCCAAAAATGTGGGCTAAGCTCTTTAATCCATAGGAACTCTACCACTTAGGATCTCCGGGCTTCGAAATTTTCAACAACTACAACCCACAATCCTCTCGAACGTCAAATTCATGAACAACCGAATAATGGTGGAAATTAATGGCTCACACTACGCGCCGAGATATATGGATTACAAAGGTTTCAGGGCTCCGTGATTCCATAGTTCTACCCACACCAACACACAATACTCTTGGAGTGATGAACTATGAATTAACAAATTGGACGATCGTTCTCTTCCTGTGATCAATGGTCTCCATTTACTCTGTGCTCTGGACTTCGAGTCTTTTCACAATACAACACCTCTAATCCTTCAAAGTGTCGAACTAGTGAACTCGCAAAGGGTCTCAATAAATGGTCCACATTTCCACGCCAAGGGATGGTAGGGATCTACTCTGGCCTTCGAGCTTTTGGGGATTTTTGACCCAAGCTAGCTTACACCCAATTTCCTTTGGATTTCTAGATCTTCGAACTTCAAGTTCTATTTACATGTGGCTCTAACACCAAGAGTCAGGATCTGCTCTGGCTTCAAAGCTTTAGGAATTTCAGACACTTTTACTGCAACACTTCCAAATCATAGGATAGTCAGACTTCTAGATAACCACTTATCTGGAGACACGTGTCCTCGCTAATGGGCGGTCCAAATTTACTTTGGATCCTCAGACTTCAGGAAACTTGTCTCCTCCACGACACACACTCGAAAACTTCTGAATAAGTTAAGTCCGAAAGACTTCAAGGGTTACACCCATGCACCTTTTCCATATCTGACGATCATGAAATAGATTGGCTTCCTCCAAATGGATCTCATCCTCTTGTCCTCCAAACAAAAGGAATTCTTCCTTTTGAGAACTGAATCTTGTTATCCTTATTGAGATTTTCTAATTTCAAAGGACTTAGGCTTAGGCACACGCTTAGTGCTACTTCCCCTAAGTTTGAGACTTAGAAAAATCCCACGCGCTCATCCTCCTTGAGAATCTTTCAACACTTGAGTAAGTGTTGGCCCTATGTACACCTTACATGGGTATTCTCCAAGCTTTTGTTAAGAACCAAATATCAATATAGCATAGAAAATCCTTAGAAAAAGTACTCAACACCTTGAAAAAGAGATAATTTTAGATAATAAGCCTCTTCGAGGGG
>CBVK0100069232.1:0-14987 GCA_900067695.1 Picea abies
TTTACTCTAAGCTTAAATGTGTTTATTTGTTTAAATGCATGTGGATTATATAATACCTATATGAGTTATGTATCAGAGTGGTGTTATAGATTTGTTTTAAGAGAGTTTAAGCCTTGGAATCCAAAAAAGGTGTGCTACATATCTAGTTGAAGCACATAGTTCCATACACTCCACAACATAATGAAGTTGCTAAAAGGAAGAACGGGTCTCTCAAGGAGATGACCAGTTGCATGTTGCATACAAGATCACTTCCTTCCAAGATTTGGGCTGAGGAAATTAACTGTGCTACTTACATATAGAACATATCACCTCATAGATATGTTGAGGATAGGACACCTTTTGAGTCTTGGAAAGGTGATAAACCAGGTTTCACACACTTCTACATCTTTGTATCTAGAGCATTGGCCCATATTCCTTTTGAAAAGAGGAAATCCTTAGATCCACAGAGAACACCTTGCATCTTTGTGGGATATACAAATGATGTGAAGGGGTACATATTGATTGATCTCTCTATAGACCAACTCATCATTGAGCTCATTTTTTAGTTTGAGGAGAGTCCTTTCCATGCACCTCCAATCCAACATGAAGAGAATCTTGTGATTCCATCAGTTCTAGACACCAGAGATGATGATTCCACACACTTAGATACTACATATTCAGACATGGATTCAAAGGATTATTTACATGCAAATGAGCATGTAGTACAACAAAATGAGGAGACAATGTCATAGCTTCAACACATTCCACACTTCAGGCAGTAGGGAACCTTGCAGGGGATCCATTGTATTTGAGGAGGACTCAATCTCAACATGTGGATCCTTCCCATGTATTTTCAACTTCTGAACCAGCGATGCCCATGCATTTCTATATGGCTCAATATTCTGATCTAGATACCTACAGTGAGGTTGTTAGCAATCCGCTATGGAAATAATCCATGCATGAGGACCATGATTCTCTTCCAGAGAATCATACTTAGGATCTAGTTCCACTTCCACCAGGGAGGAAACTTGTCAGATGAAAATGGGTCTACAGGACCAAGAGAGAAGTAGATGGTCATGTGAGAAGGTACAAAGCTAGATTAGTTGCAAAAGGATTTCAACAGATTCATGGGATAGATTATGATGAGACCTTTTATCCTGTAGCAAATATGGACTCTATTCACTTGGCTCTAGCCATTACAACAACCAAAAGATGGGGAGTTCATGAGATGGATGTGAAGAATGATTTTCTTCATGGTGACCTTTCAGAGAAGATCTACATGGAGCAGCCACAAGGGTTCATTCATAACTAATCTTTAGTATGCAGACTGAATAAGTCTCTCTATGGCCTGAAGGAGGCACCTAGAGCATGGTATGCAAAGATGGATTCTTACTTACTTTCACATGATTTTGTTAGATGTAAATCTAATTCCAATGTTTACATGTTGATGACTAATTACTCTGTGATGATATTAGTACTCTATGTTGATGATCTTTTGATCACCGATAGATCTGCTTTAGCCATTGCTTTGTTTAAAGATATTTTGCATGACAGGTTCTCTATGATGGACATGGGTCCACTACACTTCTTTCTTGGTCTTGAGATCAGTCGGGATGATTTCAACATCAAAATTTCTCAGGCTAAGTATGTCAGGGATGTTATGGATAGATTCCACATGACATATTTTAAGTTTTCACCTACACCCTTCTTATCTAGGATTAGACTTGAGAATGGTGAGGATACACCACTAGTGGACAATACTTTGTATTGATAGTTGGTGGAGATTCTTATGTATCTCACCCACACCTATCCAAATATCTCATATGCAGTAGGAGCAATTTCCAGATACATGAAGGAACCCCATGATCTGCACTACAAGGATGCCAAGCACATCCTCAGATATGTTAAGGGCACCATGAGTTATGGGATTCACTATGTAGCTAGTTGTGCATTAGATCTCATAGGCTTCATAGATTCAGATTGGGTTGGTGATAACACATATTGCAAGTCCACATCCGGGTATAGTCTCAGTTTAGGGTCAGGCCCAATTTGTTGGTCAAGTAAGAAGCAATCGACCATTGATTTATCTTCGCAGAGGCTGAGTACAGAGGAGTAGTCAACTATGTCATTCAAACACTTTGGCTTCAACACTTCCTTACCAATATTGGTATAAAATTTCATTGTCCAACTATCATATGGTGTGATAATCAGTGTACGCTAAGGTTTTGAAGAGATCTAGTACAATAACAATGAACCAAACACATTGAGGTCCACATGCATTTCATTAGAGATTTAGTACATGACATGATGATTGATTTGCAGTTTTGTCCTTCCTATGAAAAATCTATTGACATATTCACCAAGACATTCACTAAGAACAAGTTTCATACTTTGCGGGATAGTCTTGCAGTGAAGAACACAATTGCCTAGCAACTGACTTTTCTTCTTTTTGTTGAAAAGTCAACAAGAAATATGTGTCTAATTTATTTTCCCCTTAATTAAATTAGACAATAAATATTAATCTATTATTTCCTTCATAACTAAGTGACTTGGATTTGTAACAGAATCATAAGTGTAGTTAAGTGAGTTAAGATCAGTTGTACTAGTTGTAACTAAACATGCACTAGTGAGAGTTCAGTTAATCAGTGAACTCACATGCAACTAAAGATTTTCCACGGTTAACTACATGCATGTCAGATCGAGTGGATACCCAGTTGAGATAACAGGTGAAAGGGACAGTTTGGCTATCAATTTTGATTTGATCACACATGCAGTGGATATGCTTATGAGCATGTGAAAACTAGGCAATTTGTGAATGATTCGATTGTGAGAATTTGAATTGCAAAAGATTGTGCAAAGGAGGCAAGTTGTATGGACACGGAGAATTGGCACATGTATTTGTTGATTTGTGTATGACAGTGTGAAACGATTGTATTGTACTGAGAGTTCTTGGATTAGATTTTTGTATGAAGATTGTTTCATGATTCATGATATACATAATATATGATAGTGGGGTTTTTAGCTTTATGCTTTCCCAGTAAAATTTATGTGTTATGCATTCTTGATATTTCACTTTGTTATTTTGATTGTGATCGTGGTTTAATTTTCCGCAAGAATAATAGTAGAAACAATTTTGTATTTAACAGTGGCGTAATTGTTAGATCAAGAGAATCGCAGGAAATACTTAATTTGTATTGAAATTTCTACATGGTATCAGAGCCACGTGGGCCATGGAGCTACAGAAGTTAGGTGCGAACATTGTTTTGTGTTCATAGGTCCCGTCTCTAGTAGGGTATGAACCCTAGCACAAAAGACTACCATCATTTTTAGGAACAATAATTCTCTCACCCTAAACAAAGGCAGGGTGTGAACTTCACTGTCATTCTCGCAGGCCACAATGATGGAGGGTGCAAACTTCCTTCACCCTACAGTGAAGCAGGGTGCGAACTTCCCTCACCCTACAGTGAAGTAGGGTGAAAACTTCCTTGGTAAGTTCACAGGCTACACACAGGCAGGGTGAAAAATTTCCTCAAGCTACTCTCAGGTGGGGTACGAACCTCCCAGGGAAGAGGGATTGCAGGAGTTGAGTTTTGGGTTGGATAATAATCGAATTTGCAATATTTTCTTGGTGCGACACTTGATTCAAGATTGAGAATGTATTTCAATGGCTAGAGGTTGGAGTATTCACTCGAGGGAAGATCTAACTACATTGCTTGGAAGGACAAGATGGAGGGAGTACTCGAAGACAATGGCTTGAAGGGCTACATTGAGAATGATGTTCCTAAGCTGGATGCGACAAACACTACAAATCTTGATGCATGGCAAAAGAAAGTGGTGAAGGCGAGGAGGATTCTGTTGGAGGGAGTACGAGACCACATTATCTCATGTCTCCATGGGAAAACCACACCATATGCAATGTGGAAGGTTTTGACAGATCTGTTCCAAAACAGTAGCGACCATAGGAAATTAGCGCTCAAAGATAAACTCAAGAAGATCAAGATGGAGAAAGGTGACACCATTCCAAGATATCTCACGAAGTTTGTCCAATGTCGAGATGAGCTAGGAAGTGTGGGAATAATAGTTGTTGCTGATGATTTGGTGAGCTTGGCACTCTTAGGGCTTCCTAAGAGTTGGCACAGTTATCAAGACTCTGTCAATGGAAGGGAAAAATTGCCAAATTGGGAATGACTATGGTCGGATGTAGTGCAAGAGGAGTTCACACAGAACACCAGAGATGTATCTTCATCAAAGCATGATGATGAAGAGGATTGTGCTTTGACTGCCAAGGAAAGAAAAGGGAAAGGGAGGAAATTCCATCCAAAATCCGAGTCTAAAGTCAAGAAGTTGGATTTGTCCAAAGTGATGTGTTTTCACTGTCACAAACATGGGCATCTTGCTACTAACTATCCACAGAAGAAGAAGAACAAGATGGTTGTTGGCACTGCAATTGGTGAGGGTCTTGTCTCACAATTTGAACATGACTTTTCTTTGATTCCATGCATGGCTTTAGGTGCATTGGGATTAGTGTGGTATTTGGATAGTGGCGCTTCCTTCCACATGATGGGAGATAAAGAGTCTTTCATTGACTTGGAGGAGAAATATATCTGAATGCATATAGAGATGGGCGACGATGGATGATACAGTGCGACTAGTATTGGTACCATTACCTTTTAGAGGGAGTTAGGTAAACCATTTCAATTGAAAAATGTTATGCATGTTCCAGGTCTGAAGAAAAACCTTGTCTTAGCCTCAATGTTGGAGGACAGAGGCTATGATGTTGTTTTTAGCAGTGGAAGAGCCTACCTGTAACATAAAGCAACAGGTCAAGTCAAGAAGATAGGGATTCAAGTTAAGAATATCTACATGCTGGAGGTAGATGGCTCCAATGCCATGATAGGCAAGGCAGAAAAAGTGGTGAGTCGGTATGAGGGTGAATTATGGCACAAAATATTGGGTCATCTTCATCATGGAGCCATGCAGATCATGCAACAAATATCTACTGGACTTCCAATGGGAACACTTGCTCAGTTAGATCAGTGCAAGGGGTGCACCCCGGGGAAGTATGTAAAGTCCACCTTTCATGAAAAGGAGAATCATGCTTCGGTGATCCTGGAGAGAATTCACATGGATGTGTGTGGACCATTCTCGGTTGCTTCAACAACAAAACATAGGTATTATGTTATTTTTGTTGATGACTTTTCTCGTAAATGTTGGATATTCTTCATGCATAAGAAGGATCAATCATTCTCAAAGTTATGTGAGTTTAAAGCATTGGTGGAGAAAGGGTCAGGGAAGCATGTGAAGGATCTAAGGAGTGATAATGGTGGAGAATACATATTTAAGGAATTCAAAGACTTCTATAGTAGATAAGGAATTCGAAGAGAACTCATAGCACCTCATAACCCACAACAAAATGGTGGCATGGAGAGAAAGAATATAATGATCATGGGTGCAACATGAGCGATGTTGCATGATCAGGGACTACCAATGAATTTGTGGGAAGAAGCATGCAATACTGCGGTTTATGTGCAGAACTATTGTCCTCATAGAGTACTTGGCATGAGTACACATGAAGAAGCTTTTACTGGTAAGAAACTTGATGTTTCACATTTAAAATTTTTTGGCTCATCTGTTTTTCTGCATGTGAACAAGGATATGAGGAAGAAGTTGGAACCAGTTGCTGAAGTTGGGATATTTGTGGGATACAAAGAAACACCCCATAATTATCATGTGTATTTGTCGAATAGTAAGTTGAATGTTATGTGATGGGATATAAAATTCGATGAGGGGAAAGCCATACGGTTGTCGCTTGAGAGGGAGCTAGACTTGCATGCAGAAGAGGAACTGTTGGTTCCCAAGGATGAGTCTCAAGATGTGGATCGGGCACATGAGGAGGTTCATGGAGTGGAGGAAACCACTCAAGCAGAGCCATCCATTAGAAATGGAAGAAAGCACACCATGGAAGCTAACAGATTGAGACTAGATGTTGCACAGAATGTAGGAGCCCCTACTTCACAACGCAGACATAGACAATCTCCTAATCGATTTGTTGGATACATAGCTCTCATGAGAAAATGTATTGTGATTGAACCATCTTCCTTTCAGGAAGCAGTGCAGAACCCCACTTGGGTTGATGCTATTGCAGAGGAGTATGACTCCATTGTCAAAAACAGTGCATGGGAAATTGTCCCACGATCGGTTGACAAATCAATGGTAGGTTCAAGATGGATCTATAAGGTAAAGAAAGCTACTTATGGGAGTGTGGATAAATACAAGGCCAGGTTTGTGACCTAGGGATTCTCAGAGATCAAGGGGATAGATTATGGTGATACCTTTGCACCTGTCGCAAGGTACTCTTCCATAAGATCCATCCTTGCACTCTCAGTGTAGATGGGTTGGCACATTCATGAGATGGATGTAAAAACTGTGTTCCTCAATGGGATCATTGAGGAAGAAGTGTACATTGAATAGCTAGAAGGTTTTGAGATCTTTGGTAGAGAGTCACATGTGTGCAGACTCAGGAGATCATTGTATGGGTTGAAGCAAGCACCCTGTGCTTGGTACACTTGGATAAAAAACTATTTCACTAGATTGGGCTTCACCAAAAGTGAAGCAGATGCAAACTAATACCAAATTATGGTGGAGGGTAAAGTTTTGATCATTGTGCTTTATGTTGATGATTTAATACTGACTGGTGATGAGCAGTTGATACACTCATGCAAGGAGGACCTTGCAAAGGAGTTTGAGATGAAGGATTTGGGCCTTATTCATTATTTCCTTGGTTTGGAATTATGGTAGTGAGATGGTGAACTTTTTGTGTCTCAAGGAAAGTATGCAAGGGAGATACTAGGTAAGTTTCACATGGAGGGATACAAACCCATGGATACTCCTCTTCCAAGAAACTAGAGGAAAGAGGATGCTACTTATGGAGAAGTACTGTATGCTACTGTCTATCGACAATTAGTGGGTTCGCTAATGTATTTAGTGAACACGAGACCGAACATTTTCTATGCGGTTAACCAACTAAGTCAAGTGATGGTTAAGTCTACCAAAATCTTTTGGAAGGAAGGTAAGGATGTCTTGAGATATCTGAAGGGAACATCTGAGTATGGATTATGGTACAGACAGATGGATGTGGTGAAGTTGCATGGATTCACGGATGCAGATTGGGCGAGTAGCCCAACGGACATAAAGATCACATCAGGGGGGATCTTTAGTATCAGATCTATAGTTGTTTCTTGGTACAAAAGGAAATAGAGATCCGTGGAACTTAGGTCAATATAAGAAGAATACATGGCAGTGAGCCAAGATGCATGTGAGGCTATCTGGATTAGGAAGATCTTGGTTGGTTTGTTTGGTTCTCATTTAGATCCAACAGTGATTATTGTGATAAAAAGAGTTGCATTAAACTCTCGATTAATCCCATGTTTCATGAAAAATATAATCATATATATATCTAGTATCATCATTGATCCAGGTGGATATCGGTGGCCACTCACCTTTTCTAGCTGGCTCAAAACAACTTTCTAGCAATTTTGATAATTTACTATTTTTAGCAGTTTTTCAGGTCCTGAACTTCTAGAGCCATTTTGAGGCCCTAAACGAAATTTTTTAGGGTATGTTGTGGTCACTTGTGCAAATGTTGTATTCCTCAGATAGATCTTTCCAATGGGCTATCATACACCTAAAATGGAGATCGTATGCAAAAGTTATGACCCCGGGAAGTTGATGTACTGACTTACCCAAACGGGGCCCACATGACTTTTGGTGCTTCATCTCCTAGGGTTAGGTTTTTGGATGTTTAGGGTTTTTGAAACTCCTGTTTATTGTAAAAGTGCCTTGAGAGACTCATTGTAATCATCTTCTTGCAAATGACCGTAGTCATCACATCTCTTCTTGGAGATAAGCCACCACCATTCCAGCAAGTTTGTTTTCCGTTGCATTTAATAGTTTCAGCTTATTTCGTTATTGAATAGAAAACCAGTTTTATTGTATCTTTATTATTCTGTGTGAAGCATCTGGTAATAATCTGTAGTCATTTTGTTCTTCTCATAAAATATGGATCAGTGATTTCAGAGCGGTCTGTTGCTTGTCGTCTTAATGCATGTCCCTAATGAGGTTAGAGTACAAATATTTGGGTCTCGAGCTTGTTTCTCTTGAGGACAAAATCTCTCTCACACCCAAGCAACCTCTCATGAAAGGAGAAAATAAGGATGATGGTATAGGAGATCCTTTCAAATTTTTGATTGAGGAAGCCCTCACACAACAGAGGAATGAGATGATCGATAATTTTGCACAAATCCTTCGGCGACTACCAACAGGCGACACATCTTCTTCAAGAGGAGGCACCGCCCCCTTCAAGGTACAAATAAACTTTGATATTCCTATATTTGAAGGTCAGATAGACACAGATGTTGTATACAAGTGGTTGAATATACTCGACGGGTATTTCTCTGTCCATAACTTTTCGAATAGAGAAAAGATTACTTTTGCACTCCTCAAAGCCGTTCCCCATGTCAAAGATTGGTGGGAAACTTTCTGTGAGAAAAAGGAAATAGAGGAACCTTCATTATTTACAGTCACAACCACCTGGGAATCCTTTAGTGATTCTATTAAGGAACAATACTACCCTGTCAAAAGTTATGACGACTTGTATACCAAATGGACCACACTGCGGCAAGAAAGAGACCAAGCAGTGCCAGATTTCACAAATATCTTCCATACCTTGCACACCAAGTTGGGTATCAAAGATTTAGAGAGACATCTGGTGCTCAAGTATCGCGGTGCTCTGCATAGATACATCCAGACTGAAATGGAATTTTTGGACATCTCATCCTTGGGCACGACCTACCGATATGCTGTCAAAATCGAGCAGAAGCTCAAACAAAAGACACGACAATTTGGGTCGGGGAACCCCTCACAACAAAAGCCAGGAAAGGGTGGCCCCAACCCACAGAACAAAGGATAGAGCAAAGATGCACAATATCAGGACAACCAGTCCAAACCACAAGCAAAGAAGGACATCGGAAAGACAAAGAAAGATACCGGGAAGTGGTGCGACTTCCATAAGATCCCTTGGCATAACACTGTTGACTGTCGCTCAAAGCAGACGCTGGTGACTGAAGTGAAAGCCTCTGAATCAGATGTAGGTTTTGACTCTGAGTCAGAACTAGAAAGGGGAAGAAGGATCATTGACACGGAACCCAATTCCATCGTTGCTACCACCAAGCTCCAACATGGTGAACCAGACGAGCCAGAAGAAGGAGAGCGCCTCTTGCATTCCCAGATGTGGGTAAAAGGGACCCCACTGTACTTCATTGTTGATAGTGGTGGCCAAAAGAACCTCATCTCAACAGAGGTCATCAAGCAGCTGGCCCTGCCGACAATTGCACACCCACAACCCTACACCATTGGATGGCTCCGCCAAGGAAGCGATCTTCGCGTCAGCCAACAGTGTCGACTGTCATATGGCATCAAGCCCTTCAAAGATGAGGTATTGTGTGATGTTTCTCCTCTCGAAGTTTGTGATGTTCTTTTGGGCCAACCTTATTTATGGAAATGTCATGCTGTATATGAATCTAGGCCTCATAGTGTTATTATTACTTTGAACAGGAAATTGTACAGGATACCCGAGGCTGTCCCACCTAGTGTTATTTACTTAATCTCTGCTAATCAATGCAGGAAGGTCATCTCTCAGACGGCGAAGTTTTTCTTCTTCATGATTCGCTCTCAGAATGAGAGAAAAATCAAAGCCACATCTAGGATCTCTGCAGCCAACCTCTCCACACAGTAGAAGTAAGTAGATAAGGTCGTGGAAGAATACTTTGATATCTTCTCCTTGCCTACTGGGGTACCTCTGCACTGCCAGGTCAAGCACCCCATCGATCTGACCCTCGACACATCACTGCCCAATGGGCTAGTCTATCGTCGCTCTCTGTTAGATAATGAGGAGATCAAGCGACAGATCCAAGACTTTCTCCATAAGGGGCACATCCATCCTAGCTCATCACCTTGCAGGAGACCAATCGTGTTGGTACAGAAGAAAGATGGAACCTGGCAACTTTGCATTGATTATCGGTCTCTGAATAAAATCACTATCAGAAACTAGTACCCAATTCCCTGAATCGACGACCTCCTTGATCAACTCATGGGGGCCAAATACTTCAGTAAGATTGATCTGAAATCTGGCTACCACCAAGTCCCGATAGAACAGACATATGTATGGAAGACTGCCTTGAAGTCAAAGGAAGGCCTTTTTAAATGGTTGTTCATGCCCTTTGGTCTGACAAACGCTCTAGCCACTTTCATGAGGATGATGGATGATATTATGCGACCATTCACCAATACTTTTTTAGTGGTGTATCTTGATGACATTCTCATTTATAGCAAGACTTGGGCCAAACACTTGCAGCATATTCAACAGGTTCTGCACACCCTGCGGCAGCACAAGCTATATGCCAACTTGGAAAAATGCTCCTTTGCCATGGATAGGGTCCATTACCTAGGATACATCATTGATGAACATGGCGTACATGTGGATCCAGCCAAGATCCAAGTCATCCGTGACTGGCCAGCCCCAACTACACTCACTGAGCTTTGGACCTTCTTGGTCCTTACCAATTTCTATGATAGGTTTGTGTTGGGATTCTCCCATATTGCATGGGCCCTCATCCAATAACCAGGGGTGGTGGTAAGGAAAAAATTGCATGGGGCTAGCCCCAACAAAAAGTGTTCGATGATTTGAAGCAATGCTTGTGCTCAGCCCCAGTTCTTTCACTACCAGACCTGCAGCAGCCCTTTGAGATTAAGACTGATGCTTCAGACTATGCTTTGGGTGTCGTTCCCACGCAGCACAGCCACCCCGTGGCCTATCATAGTGAAACACTATCATATTTTGTCTGTAAGTACCCTACTTACGAAAAATAAATGTACTCCATTGTGCAAGCCTGCCTCTAGTGGAGACATTACATTCTTCGGAGGGAGACAGTCATCCACACTGATCATAAGCCACTACAATTCATGCAGACACAAGGAAAAATTCAGAATGACCGCCATCAAAATTGGTCCACAGACTTGCAGCAATTCCACCTCAACATCAAGTATAAAACAGGAAGCACCAATCGTGTCACTGATTGCCTCAGCAGACCACCAGTCGCTGCACTCACCACAGTGCTAGACTCCTCCGGCCATGAGACCACCGGATGGCCCCAACTCTATGAGACAGACTCAGACTTCACCACCACCTACCAAATTTTGGTTGCAAAGGCAGTTGTCAATAATTTCCATCTTCAGGATGGGTTGTTGTGTCGTCTGGGCCATATATGTGTTCCCTCAAGTGAGTGAGCGAAGATGATCTGGGGATCCCACTACAGTTTGGTGGCAGGACACTTTGGCATCGAAAAGACAGTGGTGATGCTACAAAAACATTTCTACTAGCCGAAACTTTGATAAGAGGTCAGCAAGTATATCAGGTCTTGCACTGCTTGCGCTATTGCCAAACCAACCACTAAGAAACATGGCCTGTACACCCCTCTTCCTACTCCTGAAAGACCATGGGAATCCATCTCAATGGACTACATGTCGGGCCTCCCATCCACCAAGCAGGGAAATGACTGTGTTTTTATGGTTTTCGATCGCTTTTCTAAGATGGCAATTCTGGTTTCTTGCAAGAAGAGCATCACAGCAGAAGCCACTGCCAAGCTCTTCTTTGAACGAGTCTGGGTACATTTTGGAATCCCACAAACCATTGTCTCAGATTGGGAAAGTCTATTTCTCAGCACATTCTGGTCGAGCCTCTGGTCACTGCTGGACACCGAGCTCACAAAATCCATGGCCTTCCACCCCTAGACAGATGGAAAAACCGAGGTCGTAAATCAAATGATAGTGCATATCTTGCACATGTATAATTCCAAGCACCCCCGCACATGGGATGAGAGTCTACCCTATGCCCAACATAGCTACAACCAAGCCCTGCATAGCTCAACCAGCCACAACCCCTTTCAGGTGGGGTTGGGGTTCCAACCATTGGGTCCCATAGATGTTGCACTTACCCTTGCGGTCACCTCAACTGACTCCTCTCCTACTCCAATAGAGGCTGACAAAGCCACCTGATTCATTGAGAGGATCTAGCACATCCACCAACAAGTTTAGGATATCCTACAGAAGTCTAATGACAAGTACAAGCAGCGCCATGATCAACATCAGGTTCCACATAAGTTTCGGGTGGGAAACAAATTTTGGTTGCACTTGCAGAAAGAACACATTACAGGACCCCATCGAAAGCTTCACCCACTCTGATATGGGCCGCACACCATCACCAAGACTATGGGGGATAATGCTTTTGTGCTCAACATTCCTCCTTTCCTTGGCCTGCACCCAGTGTTCAATGTGGACCTCCTTCGGCCTTATTTCCCACCATTATTGGACACCTCAGACGTAGCAGAACAACTGACACCAACAGAGCTCAACCTCGAATGCATACAACAGGCATCCAGTGATCAGATTGTAGACACACATATCAAGGGCACTTGACAACAAAGGATCCAGCTTTATCGAGTCATCAAAGCAGGGCAGCTCCTGCACCAAGGCAAGTGGCTCACTCGGGGCCAAATTTAGTAGAAATTTCCTCATATGATGGGGGAACTCAATGCAATGGAGACCATTGCTTCCTAAGGATGGAGGATTGATCCAGGTGGATATCGGTGGCCACCCACCTTTTGCAGCTGGCTCAAAATAACTTTCTAGCAATTTTGATCATTTACTATTTTTAGCAGTTTTCAGGTCCTGAACTTCTGGAGTCGTTTTGAGGCCCTAAATGGAGTTTTTTGGGGTATGTTGTGGCCTCTTGTGCAAATGTTGTATTCCTCATCTAGATCTTTCCAATGGGCTATCATACGCCTAAAACGGAGATCGTATGCAAAAGTTATGACCCTGGGAAGTTGATGTACTGACTTACCCAAACAGGGCCCACATGACTTTTGGCGCTTCATCTCCTAGGGTTAGGTTTTTGGATGTTTAGGATTTTTGAAACTCCTATTTATTGTAAAAATGCCTTGAGAGCCTCATTGTAATCATCTTCTTATGAATGAGCGTAGCCGTCACATCTCTTCTCAGAGATAAGCCACCACCATTCCAGCAAGTTTGTTTTCTACTGCATTTTACAGTTTCAACTTATTTCCTTATGGAATAGAAAACCAGTTTTACTGTATCTTCGTTATTCTGTGTTAAGCATCTAGTAATAATCTATAGTCATTTCGTTCTGCTCATAAAATCTGGATCAATCATCTCAAAGATTGTGTGCATCAGAAGATCATGTTGTTTCAATACATTCCTACGGAAGATTAGGATACAAACATTCTAATGAAGGCACTCACCAAGAACAAATTCAAATATCATAGAGACAAGATTGGGGTGAAGGATAATCCCTTTCTTGTTGAGAGTCAGTGTTGAAAAGTCAACAAGAAATATGTGTTGAATTTATTTTTCCTTTAATTAAATTAGACAATAAATATTAATCTATTATTTCATTCATAACTGAGTGAGTTGTATTTGTAACAGAATCATAAGTGTAGTTAAGTGAGTTAAGATCAGTTGTACTAGTTGTAACTAAACATGCACTAGTGAGAGTTTAGTTAATCAGTGAACTCACATGCAACTGAAGATTCACCACGATTAACTAGATGCATGTCAGATCGAGTGGAGACCTAGTTGAGATAATAGGTGAAAGGGGCAATTTGGCTATCAGTTGTGATTTGATCACACATGCAGTGGATATGCTTATGAGCACGTGCAAACTAGGCAATTTGTGAATGATTCGATTGTGAGAATTTGAATTGTAGAGATTGTGCAAAGGAGGCAGGCTCTCTGGACACGGAGAATTGGCACATGTATTTTCTGATTTGTGTATGATAGTGTGAAACGATTGTATTGTACTGAGAGCTCTTGGATTAGAGTTTTGTATGAAGATTGTTTAAGGATTCATGATATACATAATATATGATAGTGGGTTTTTTAGCTTTATTCTTTCTCGGTAAAACTTTTGTGTTATGCGTTCTTGATATTTCACTTTGTGATTGTGGTTGTGATTGTCGTTTAATTTTCCGCAAGAATAATAGTAGAAGTGATTCTGTATTTAACAGTGGCGTAATTGTTAGATCAGGAGAATCACAGGAAATACTTAATTTGTATTGAAATTTCTACACTTTTGATACATTTTCATTTAAAGGGGGGTTTTGTTCCCACGTGGTTTTCCCTCTTTTCTCCTTTTTATTCAGTTTCCATTAGTTTCATTGTACATGAGTAACTAAAATGACCTAGTAGTCCGAACTCATTTTTTACTCCATAGTGATGTTCAGGGGGGTGTTGGAGAAATTTATATTTTTGACACACTTGTTCAATGGGAGTAACACTAGTTCATTGGGAGTTAATTGACTAGTTCTATTTTAGACATTATAATCTTAGACCATCACTATTATGAATGCATTCCTAATTATAGGATGGCATTGCCTATATGAGTGAACATCATTCACTCATTGATAAGATCATAATATACAATGATTCTCATTCTTCATTGTGTATTTATCTTCCTTTTCATATAAGCTTTGTTTTTGCATGCTTTACTATATGTCCTTTGCAGGTTTCCATGAAACACTGACATTACCTCCCACCCTCGGTGATTTAATTCCCTTGTTTCTCTAGGTATTAGCATGGAACCTTGGGAGATTTTTCTTGGTGATATAACAAAACAATTTAATATTTATTGTATTACCCAACAACTTCATTTATTTACTCTGTGATTTAGATATATATACTGCGAAATTAATATGCACTGAGATATTTATACAAAGTAACTATACATTGAATGAAAACGAGATAAATATTGCTTGATAGAGAAATTATATATCTTCATTTTTTACAATGATTTAATATAACTTTGTTATCATATCTGGATTATATATCTGTGTTTTCTATAGTGATTATATCATTGTGTTGATAAGTGAGATCGGAAG